>BMAW01063278.1:367536-476890 GCA_019974015.1 Nephila pilipes
GTTTAAAATACAAGTAGTAGTTTATACAAGTTTAAAATACAAGTAGTAGTTTATACAAGTTTAAAATACAAGTAGTAATTCATAGTTTTGTATCTGTTGATCAAAAATATCATTAGTAAGTTAAATAATGAGAAAATTATGCTTGTTAACTTTTGAGACTATTATAAAAATTTTAAAAAAATGACTATATATTTTATAAGGATAAAGTTTTTAAAGATGTAAAACTGCTCATCCTTTGATTTAAGTTTTATGAAATAGATCCAAATTTGTGTATATTTGTATGGCTATTTATAACTGCTTAAATGTTTATTTCATATGTCAGCAGAAACTTAATTATTAGAACAAACTGGAGTCTAATTTTGTTGTAGAAGTCTGTGCTTGAAAGAAAGAAATATTCAAATAAATAAAATGTTATGTAGTAATATATATTAATAATTAAATATTTATGCATTTAACACTCTGGCAGAAAACGCATTTATGTCCTTTATAAACATTTTCCTTATGAAATAAAGGCTAAGAAATCACTAGATGTATGAAATCACTAGTATTTATGATGCAATAAAATACATTTAATTATTCTGAGTGTGTTGACTACAGCTAGAATTATCTCTGAAGTGAATTCAATAATTTAGTTTTGTAATGAAATGCTTCAAATTTACTCTAAAGTTCGGATTGTAAAGTTAATTTTTGTTTATGTACAAATGTTACTTGTATGTACAATAGGTTAACATATAGCCATGGGCAAAAGTACTAGACTATGTTATCTCTAATGTTAACTGCGATAGTGTTTCTCAAAGCCACTTAATTTGTTTATTAAAATATTAATCTTGAACTTTTATAACAATGTAAGTAAACATCATTACATTCAGCAGCCAATAAAATATTATCAAGACACTTATGTAGAATTTGCATTTTCTTGCAATGAATATTAGTCTGTGCTCACTGCTTTTAAAGTGCATATATACACAAGTTCTATTAACTTGATCAAAATCATAAATTACATTGTTTTTACTTCTTGAAAAGATGAAAAATATTGACCTTAGTCCAGAATAACTGTTGAAAATACAGTTTTTAATCAAAAGAACAAGAACCAATCTGAGATTGCAAAAGCTGTTAAATGTTCGTCATGTAAAATTCAGTATACTATTTTACATCTTGAAATTTCTGGTTCTAATTTAAACCATGAAAGAATAGGAAGAAAAAGGGTTACTACACTCAGAGAGGACTGATTGTCAAAAAGGGCTCTGCTTTGGGAGATCACAAACAATCATAATTTCTGCTGGCTGCTGATTTATCACTGATTACATGAAGAAAAAAAAATCTTGCCTAGAACTGCTAAGAAACTTGCCAAAGCTAGACAGAAAGGTTGCTTAGCCAGGAAAATGTTATGGCTGTTCAAAAAATAAATAAATGTATGGTTAGTAAGGGCTCTCAAATATCGGTACTATACAAAAGATGATTAGACAAATATATTTATGGCCTGACAAATCAAATTATAGTTACATGTTAATTAATCTACATTTACTAAGAAAACAGCACCAGAATGTATATGCATTAAAAATATTTGAAAATAATCTACTTTGATGGTTAATGTTATTTTAATATTTTAGTGTTTAGCACACTTTGTATAATATGTGAGGTGGAAGGTAGACAAATATCTTCAGGAACATATAGAATGTACTGTTGAGCATGAAGAAAACAATATTACGATCTAGGGATGCATGGCAAGTGATGGCTGGAGCGAAATAGTCATCTATGAAGGGAACAGGGAACTCTGACTGGTACTTAAATGTATTCAAACTGGTTTTGCTTTCATCAATTTCTCATATTTTTGGAGACAGACATTTGTAGGGTTAAAATCTGACAGGACTGCTATATACCATAAAATCTACTGCAACTATGAATAGGCTTGGAGACAGTGATGTAGATCTCCTGAAGTAGCCCTCTTAGTCTTCGAATCTGAACTTTTTAGAAGGTTTCTGTTATATTCTCTAATGTATTGTCGAGAAGTATCTTATTACTTCAAAAGAAATTTTAAAAAAACATCCTACAGTGAGATTGGAAAACAATAACCAAAGACTAATGCTGTAAATTATCAAGCATCAAATCATGATGAATTAATGCCTTAATTAAAGGTAAAGAAGGCCCAACTAAATATGGACTTTTGTAGATTTTGAATATGGATTTTTATTTGCTAAAAATTTTTTTCTTTATTTCTGCAGCTTTATGTTTTTTGCTAGCCATCAGTATTTTAAAAACAAGATATTTTAAAGGGAACCTAATACTTTTGTGCATGGCTGTATTAAATTTCTGTATTTGAAATAATTTTCAAGTATTTATATGTTTTAATCAAACATTAAATACTGTTACAAGTACTATTGTTTTCTTTTTATATAATTATGAACATTATTATGATAGAAATTTATGGTTTTTAAGAGGGTATACAAAAAAAGAAAACGCTGATATTTTTAAAATAAAGCTCTATTACTTGAAATTTGTAATTAGTTTTTCATTACGTGAATTAAGTAATTAATTTTTCATTAAGTGAATCATTCAGTTGTACATATCTGTATAATTCAACTACCTTCTTATAAATTATGTACATTAGGTAATGTTTTCTTTGACTTAAATTTCTTTTCCCAGGTTGTTGCATTATCAGATATATTTATGGAGAAAACACAATTTGAATGGATGCTTGATACATTTTTAGAGGTGCAAATAATTCATCCTGCTGAAGATGAAGTAATTGCTCAGTATCTAATTTTTGGAATCTGCAAAGCTGTTGCTGTTTTAGGGATTGTAAGTTGATGCATGTAATATATATATATATATATCTTTTTTTTCTCTTCAATGCAAAACATTATGAAATTTTTCCCTTAGTGAAACTATATATATATATATATATGATTAGATCTATGACAATATTAATACTCTAGAATATTTTAATTCTGAATTTGTATCACGAATGATATACTGGATATAGAATATTTTTAAAAATTGAAGTGGGGTATATAAGACAATTTTACTGTTTCATAACAGTATTGGGCTTAATATTTATAGATAATTATTATTAGTTTATTGATCTTTATATTTGATAAGTGCTAAGAAGGCATTTGACTTCAGTCTTTAGCATACTATGTAGGAAACATTCCCTTTTAATTTTGGTCTATGTTAAATAGATTTCAATTTCAAAACAATAGGGGGAAAACACCAGTATAAATGTTAATCCCTATGATTAAAGCATATATGCAGATTTATTTTACTGGTCTTTTAAAATATGGAGATTATTCATGAATATGCAATTTTCACCTTATTTTAGTTCACAGTTTCTCTCTGGCATTAACATAAAGCAATATAACTATATTTTCTATTATGTACTGAAAAAAATTGATTGCATTAAAGACTGGAAAAAGTGGTTGATTTTACCAAAATTGAATAATAGTCTTAAAATATTTTGATTCCTGATTTTGAGGAGGACAGAATATGATATTAATAATGAGATATTTCTCCTTGTATTTACAGAGTCAGTTATATAAAACCATGGGTTATATATATAAAAGAACAATTTTAGTTATCTGCATTATTTAGTTAGTATTAGTTATATGCATTACAGCTTTTAAACTGGGTATTCATTTTTGAATTACCTTGCCCTGGAATTGCATTAAGAATGAGATGTTCTGATCTAATAACTGTCTTTATCACTGCTGTATCATCATTAATTTTACATATCTGGAGACTTTAATCGACAGATCTCTCAGTTTATATTTGCAAATGTATCCATATCAAAGAGGATAGCAAAAATATTTTGCTTGAAAGTTTTATTATTAAGCAAACTTGCCTCCTTGGCTAGTGATCATCATTTATCTATCTGGAAAAACATTGTGGATTTAATAGAAATAAAACGTTTTTCATGTAATTTGGGAATTCTGAATTTTTCTTTTGAAATTTGGTTTTATTTTTGATTTTTTTTATTGAGAAATTTGATTCCCTCCCCCAAAAAAAATAACAAACATATACTCAGTAGTAATCAATTGCACTTCCTCTTCTGTTGATTAATCGAAAAAATGTGGTTATTTATGCTTTGTACAAAGTTGTTTAGTACAGTTTGGTCACAATATTTGACCAATCATTTAGAATTTTATTTTTTAGTTAATCTGTAGCTTGAAATTGTGTGTTGTGTTCATTAAATCATCACACAATCCTGAATTATTTGTTCTTTACTCATGTTTAATTGGCATTGTCATCTTATTTCGGTGGTGGAATTTGCAGAATATGATGTATTCCTTGAAATATGCCTTTGAAATACATAATATGACAAAATTCATATGAAAATGAATTTTGTCGTCTTAGTTTCCTTGGATAGTTTTAAGCCATCAGATCTCCTTTTTTAAACAACTAGTATACATCCCATCTGTTAAGCTGTTTTGCTATGTAACTATAGCTTTTCTCTGCAAGGTGTAAAGCTTCAATTTTGCCTTTTTCACAATCAGTGACTAAATTTGTCATGTGGATATTCTTATGCAGCGGCTAAAAATAGTTCAATCTTTACGATTATTTGTGATTCATGCCGTATGTGTAAGGGTTTTTACCCCCTTTAAAATATTTCCCCCTTGAATACTAAAGGAATACACCTGTTCCTCGATTTACTCGGTTAATTGGTTCCTAAGAAAACCGTGTAAAGCGAAAATTAAAATTTTTGTATGAAAAACCAAATGTTACCAAATCAATGAATTAAAATTATGCGGAATTTGACAGTTTGACAATTTTTTTTTATTTGAATTTAAAAAACCGTGTATATCGAGCACCGTGTAAATCGAGGGACGGGTGTACTATATAAAATTTCTTTAAATTTATCAACTACACCTCATATTATAAAAGTAGGATATTAATGACACAATATGTGCCTGTTAAGATATTTTTGGTTCTTTTGCGGTTTTTAAATTTTTTTATCAGTGACTTTATATGACATATTATTTAAATGATATAACAACTGTTTATTTAATGCTACAATCCATGTTAAACTTGATGTTTTTTTTTTTTTTTTTTTTTTTATTGAGCTGGTACAAAATGATAAAAATAAGAGCTCAAAAGTTTTTTAATGTATCTAGAATATTTTAGTTTTATTAAAAACTGTTGTTTAAAAGTATTCTTATTTATAATTTTTTTTATTTAAAATAATATCTTTCTGATGTATTTTTCATTTTTATGTGCTAATTATTTTTATTTTTTTAATTCATATTTTTTACTTGTATATTCTTTCTTAAATAAGAATTCTTATTCTTTCTCAAACAATTAAAGAAAATTGATTGCAAAAAAAGATTTGTGTATTTAGAAGTTTATCATATTGTAATTTTACAATCACTTTCAGGAGCAAGATATTTTAGATAAACTTAAAAAACTTTTGGAACTCAGTTTGAAAAGTACTTACCTTCCAACAAAAATTTCTAGTCTTCATGGTCTACTTTACCTACTTGAGCAAGGCGGTGGTGATGAATCTTTCCCTTTATTACCTACAGCTACAGAGTATATTTTGAAACATCTTGACACAACAGATAGGTATGTAATATAAAAATTAAACTTTTCTTTCCCCTCCCTTTACAAGCATGTATAATGTTCTTGCAATTACTGCTTATACCTAAAAAATGTGACCATTTTTTCCCCAGTTCAAAGCCATGTAATGATAATGAAGATCATATTCTAATTCTTTGGGCAGTAACATTTTATATCATGGAGAATTATCAAGAAGAAATTTCAGAAGAATTTTCACAGAAAATTTATCAGGTGTAGATATTATTCTTTTATTATATCCATTTTTAATTTATTCTTTAAAATTAGTATTCAAATTATGGTATTCCATTGCAATAATAATATGTAAAAATTTATTTTAAATGATACTTGTATATATCTTATTTATGTGTCAAAAGGTTTTATCTCTGTATCTTAACTTTCAAAACAAATCATGTTTATTTTGTTACATAATTTTTTGTTAGATGTTTGCATATTACTTTTTAAAAAGTGTAAATTAAATTTTAATGTTTATGTTTTTGAGATATGCTTAAATGTGTGTGGAAGTAGTGAAGAATGTGTCTCCAGTGCTGTGTATTTGACTGTGCTTCATGGATTAGAACGCTTACTGGTTGCAGAAATTTTAACGGGAAAAGAAGCAAATGTTCTTCTGAAACTGACTGTGGATAGGTGAGGAACATTTATTTTCTAATTTTATGAACTTAAGAAATTATGAAAATTTTCAATGTGAAACATTGAAACAAGACAATTGAATGTGTATAAATATATATAGTAAGTAAAATAAACTAGATACCTTAATAGTAAACTAGAGTGGTTCAAAAAGTACTTATTTAATTAAATTGTTGTTTCTATTGAGTGTTGCTATGTGTTAAAACTTAGTTGAAACAAATTTAACATTGATTCATGAGTTAGTTTTGATTTGGTTGACATTTGCTGTCAAAACAAAATTTGATTGCTACCACATGAAGTTGTCACCGTAGGTGAGACCTAGGTTCATCATTATGCCCCGAAATCAAGCAGATATCAAAACATTGGGTTGTTTCTAATGAATCTGTTCCTAAAACAGCGATGATGGTCTCATCGTCTGGAAAAGTTATAACGAAGAATTTTTTAGGTGGGAAAAGCTGGCATGATCATCAATACGAGTAATTGACATCTGTCTTGTGAATCATGATACCTACTAAAATCAAACAATTTTCTATGCTACGAGTGCCTAATGACTTATTGAACGACCCTTGTAATACACTGGTGTGCAAAACTTAAGCCTCAGTTTTTTTTTTTTTTGCCTTAACTCCACAAGAAATCGTCTGAGAGACATGAAATTCAGAAATGGAAAACAGCATTTTGTACTTAAATGATGACAATAGCATAGTTGCACAAAAATGAATACAATGCATATAGTATGGAATCAAACAAAAAAAAAAGGATTTATTTAACTCATAGTATCATTACATGTGATTGTCTATCCAAGAGGAAGAACAACAAGCAGATGTTTCTTAGTACAGGATATGCCCTTCCCTTTCTGCAATGGTTGCTTCGCACTTTCTCTCCTACTCAGCACCAGATTGTCCAGCAGTTTGGTAAGAGTGGCCATTCCTCGATCAACATCTGTTTTACTTTTTGAATGTTACCCAGAGGGTGAAATAATGACACAAGGCATCTCCCGAAAGCATCCACCACATGTTTAATGTTATTTAAATTGGGAGAGAATGCTGGTTAATTCATTCAAGTGATATCTTCATTTTCCAGTAGCTGCTGAACATCAGTAGTCCGGTGTGGTCGTGCATTGTCATCCATAAAAATGTCTGGTCCAATAGAACCTTGAAACAGACGCATATAGGGAAGAATCACCTCCTTACAATAGTGATTTCTGGTTACAGAACCTCTATCAAAAACATGGAACTCAATTTGCCGTTTCAGCATAATGCCTCCTTAGACGACAACTCCAGGACCTCCTTAGCGGTCTCTTTCCATGATGTTACTGGGATGAAACCTTGTCTCAACTTCTCTCCAAATCAACTGGCGTTGAGAATCACTTGTGACACTGAAACTACTCTCATTTGTAAAGAGGACACAACTCCATTGATGAGATATCCAGATTTTGTGCTCCTTACTACTCTAAAGGGGCTGCTGATGGCGAAATTTCTAAGGGGGGGGCAGCGTTCTGGATGACGGACGAATAGGCCACCTTTGTGTAAGTGTCTGGCCACAGTAAACTGTGGCTATTGTCACCCTGTTACTGTACACAGTTGCTGAGCAATGACCTTGCTGACTGGTATTGGGCTCTTTTCACCTGCAGGAGATATATCAGTCATCCACTGCAGTTGTTTTCCTAGGGCGGCCACCACCAACCTTTCTAGCAGCTGTACCTATGGTTTGGAAGGCTTTTTCCCAGCATGCGAAGCGACACTTTTGTTGATTCCGAATTCTTCAGCTACACTGGTTAAACTATGCCCCTCCTCCAGCTTTCCAATCCTTCTTCCACGTGTTAAGTCATCCAGGTGATTTCTTCTAGCCATATTTCCTGAAAGAAATCACTTGTAGCGAATGTCTTTAATTGCTACTCCATTCTTTCTTTTATTGTAATATTGAGCTGTGTGCTCCAACATTCTCTCACATCACCGTATTTGCGTACACTCACATCACCTATGACGTTTTGTTCCTGACATTTGCATACACATCACCTTTCAACTGAATTGTGTGTTCATTGTACTGATTGCACTAACCCCTTTTCTGCAATTTTATGGCTATCTGCTTAAAATTTACATTGTTGCTTAAATTTTGCACACCAGTTTACATAAGGGATTTAGCTTTCCGTAACTGTTTTTAAATTCTTCTTTTTATACCTCCAAAGTAAATTGGTTGCCATGCTGCTGTGGAATGTAAAAACAGTCTTCTCCTGATTTTTTTCTTTTTCAGAGAAGAATGTAGCCAACCATACATTCAAGTTTCATCACTGTTTGAAAATAATTATTCATGATTGCTTATGAAAAATATGAACGAGATTTTTATTACATATCTAATAATATAAGATAGTGCTTAATTTTTTCATTAAAAATAAGTTACAAGTCAAATAAAATTTGTTTCAGGAAAATGATAAACTCATTTTTAGTGGTTTGTTGTGAAAAGCTCTATTCTTTGGTGCACTATGGCTGCTTACATAAAATTACCAAGAAACAAATATTACAATTGTTTGTGTTTTATTGGAGGTTTCTGGGTCATAACCTCTAAGACAATATACTTAAATAAAATGTTAATCTCATATTTTCTGAGAAAATTATAAAAATATTTAATACATATTACCCAATAGTTTTTTAAACAAAATTAAGGAAAAGAAAAACGTTATCATGTACTTTTACCTAATGTTAATTGTAATATTATATAATTGTAAATTTTCTATCATAAATTTTCAGACCATTTAATTGAGAAGGCGACTTACAAAATGTCTAGTATAGTGTTTTTATATTTGATATACTAGCTTAAACTTTCAAAAAAAAATTAAGTTCTAAATTTAGCTAATCATGATATTTGATCTCAAATTTACCATGATTTGTTTTGGTGTACTCTTGGAAATTCCATGCTGTGGATATTATTGTATATTGCAGCCAGAAATTCCTATTAGTTGATAACCTTATACTTCATATTTGTGTTATTTCGTTTTTATCCTCTCAAAATATTCAAACAATGAGAAATAATACTTTGGTACTAGACATGTTCTGAAAAGAATGTTATATTTTTTTAAAGCATTATTCAAAAATTGCAAGATTATATTTCAAAGCACTTGATTGAAAGTATATAAAACGAGTGTTTATTATTTCTAGTTCAAAGGCTAATTCAATCTGTTGTTGATTTGTGTTTGATTAATATTTCTTGATATCGTATATGTTTCTGAACACTACTTTTTATGTGTTTCTGTATTTATTTTGCATTTTAAATATTTTGAATATTAATATTCAAAATATAAATATATTTTTTTTATATTACTTATAACTGATATTAATTGTATTTATTATTATTATTTTGACAATTTTTTACATCTTGTATTTGCATACCATCTTGGAAAAAAAATATATATTGCTGGAATATAGATTGTTATTTACTTACTTTTGATATAAGTAAAATATAACAGTTGAAAAATGAATAAACTTTTTTTTCTTCTGTAACTTTCTCTTATTTTTATAATCGCGAAAAAATTTCATAATATTTTAACACGTTTTATTTTATTTTTGAGTTTTCTATAAAAAATATTTTCTAATGTACGTTTTTCAAAAAAAAAAAAGTAATAATAATAATAATCATATACTCTTAGTAACTTAAAGAATTCTTATTGAAGCTGGATAAAAATAATCTCTGTTAATTGCTCAAAGGGAACTCAACCTATAATATTATAATGAATCAATTAACTTTATTGTTTTTCTAAGAAAGGATTTACATTTGTCTTTTTCACCTAACTGATTTCTGTTCATGAAACTAGTGTAAAAATCAAATTTCATAAAATTATGCATAAAAAATTCTTGTATTAGTGGTGTTTGAAAAATGTGTCCCCTAATGTTAAAATGAATGTAATAAATTAGCAATATAAAATTTTCTCCTTGACACTTTTCAAAGAGGTTAACATCAAACGATTGACCATTATTATCCTATTCTGAAAATCGAAAAAGTCGTGTTATTTTAGAAAATATATTAAATATAAATGCCAAAAATATTAGTGAATTGTAATGTATCAAAGTTTTTAAATATTTTAACCTCACATTTTTTAAAATGACCTAAATCCAAAACTTTGTGCAATTACTTCTGTAGATCAGATAAAAAGTAGTATGTCAATTACAAAACTATGACCGCCTTAAGAGGCTGTGTACTAGTGTTCAATTGTTATCGATCCTCGTAACATTTTCTCATCTGCATTTAATAAAAGATCATGACCAAATGTATAGCTTATGATAAAACGTATTGCATCTATATATATATATGATTATTTAGTATTTTATGTTAAGAAAGAGAAACAAGGAAAGATCTAATATGTTTTATCACAAGCTATATATTTGGTCATGATCATGAAAATAATATATATATATAACACATCGATCAATAACTCCTGAGACTAACCCAGAGATGGTGCTTGTAAAAAATCCAGTAACCAGGTCTTTCTAGAGTACTAACCTTTGCTTGAAACGTGTCAAAATTTTAAGTTAATCGGACCAGGAAAAAGGTTTTTTGAAGTGAAGTGAAAAAGGTTTTTTTCCAAGTGGGTGCCGCGATTGCTTTCGATGGAACAAAAACAGCAACGAGTCGATGATTCAGAAAGCTGTTTATTGCTATTTACTCGCAACAAAAAAGATTTCTTGCGAAAAAGAAAAAGAAATTTTTTTTTTGGGGGGGGAAGATTTGGAAAAGCGTTGGAACGATTGTATAATCCTAAAAGGTGATTAACAAAAGGTGTTATGTTGATGAATAAAAAAAAAATTTGCAAAAAAAATGTTGTTTTCAATTTTAGACTCGGAAGTTATTGATCGATGTGTTATATATATATATGTGTAGATATTGGGGTGAAGGAGATTGTTCATCCCGAATCTACGATGGTTTGCTCTTACGCTATGGGCTGGTTGTCTAGCGGGTAGTTTCGGATTCCATGTAATGTTGTTGATGATATTCAAAGATGAAGCTTGCAGTAGCTTTACTTGTTTATTACGAGAGATGATGAAGAATGATAAGTATTTACACTATGCTATGAAAAGTAAGTTGACCAGTTCGTCAGATAAAGATAGATGGCTGCCTCATTTTACCCATATTGGCGATGGGCACTGGAACTGTTGGCCTTCCTCAAAAGTAGGCCTTTGATAATTAAATTTAATATTAATGCCACATCAACAGAAAGTCAAACTAATATTTAAAATCTATATTTATTTTACACGATTATTTATTTACATTATTTACAATACTAATATCACTTTCTAAACCGAAAGCTCCAACATTATAACGATGGTCTCATCGATCATATTCAAAAAACAAGAAGCCCCCAGTTCATTTGGCCATTCATAAACAGCTGTCATACAGCATCCAAAAAGAGCTTCCTATAACAGCCAAAGACTCTTGCACCATCTGTCAAGCATCCAAGAAGCAACAAGTCCAGTCAGTCATTCCTTCAGCCATCAATTATTCCAAGAAGCCAGCTAGCCAGTCAGTCAGCCATTTCAGCCATCAATTATTCCAAGAAGCCAGCTAGCCAGTCAGTCAGTTCAGCCATTCCTTTTAAATCTCATAAGATCTCCTTTATATATATTCGGGAATCTGCATTCGATACCGTCAACTTGACAGTTACAAATCGGCATCCAATGAAAAAACAACTTCATATGACGTAATAAAGAAAACACCGTCGAATGCAAATTCCCGATTCCATCGACAGATGCGTGAGATGACGTCATATCGGAAAATGTAATCTCACGCGATTACCCCGATATGACAACAGGAACGCGTTCGGGCGTTTGAAGTTTACTTTCAACGGGGGTAGCGAAGGAGAGGAGAGAGAGCGAACACGAAGTCACTTAGTTTTGTTCTGGGATAGGTGGCGCTGCATGAGCTTATCACATGACTCTGATTCGTGGCGACATCTATTGAGTATCTGGTTTTACAGTAGATTGAAAAAATAAAATTAATTGCTTAATAATTAGCTGGAAAATCCTACATATATATATATATATATATATATATATATTTGATTGAAATAATTCTAATTTATTAAATCTGTTGATTTCAAAATAATTTCTTTTCTTACATGAAAATGAGATTTAATGTTTCATTCTGATATTCTGTTTCTTGCATCATGAATTAAATATAACTACTATTTTACTAACTATCCTAGCATTGGAAGTAGTACAAAGAAATGTGAATTTAGTCTATTCTGATCTAATGGTTGCTCAATATTTTTCGGTTGTAGTATTTTGCCTTTAAAGTATTACTTTATACAAATTGTCCCAAAGTCCTCCCATTGGCATAGTGTGAAAGTTAGGAGAGGGGATGCCAGTTCAGGTGTTGTCCTCGTCACTTGCCTGTGGCTCAAAATTATGAGGTCCATCAGCAATAACCCACTTGTTGCTTCTAATGCTACATTAATGAAAACTAAACTTAACAAATTTTTTTATTACTTTTTATATTTTCTATATTTATTTTCCTCTTACATGTTCCATCATTTTTGTGGCTCATTTTGTTCTGTCATAACTCTTTTTAAGTTTCAAATTTTGTTTCAATTATTTTTATATTATTGCCTTATCTTAATTATAATTATCTTCTTTTTCCACATTAAATTCCTTAATCATAATGAAATGTTGATTTTAAACTATGATTATGCATTATCACATTTATAAAAAAAATATTTTTATTTTTCAGAATTCGTTCAGGAACACCTGTTTTCTCAATGGCTGCTTTAGGATTCTTTTTATCCTGCATGTATATAGGTAAATTATAGAACTTGCTTGATTCAATTATATATTAATGCAAAGCATTTTGAAATCTGCTGTTATTTCTGAGTTACATCATTAAAAATTAGACTTTTGTTAGTAATGTTTCTCTGATCACATTTGCTTAATATAATTGCATTTATTCCCTTCCTGATTTCAACAATATGTAAATTTGATGAGCCAGCGATATCTCAAGGAAATTATGCTAACCTTGCAGTTGCAGTTAAGATATTGCATTGCCCAAAGTATTATCTGTATTTCTGGATGCTTGTAATTATTTTAGATTTAAGTATAGTATCTGTTCAATTTTAAGTTGTATTACATCATGTCTTATCTTACATTTGTCTGTCTGCTCTTATAGTAGTTTGACCCTCATCTACTTTTTCTTATTTTGAATGTTAGAGAATATTATTTTTTTATTTTAAAAAACCATTGTAGGTTGATGTGTCTTTTTAATTAACTTTGTCAAATCTTCTATTTTTGGTCATCATATCTGATTATTAGATTGAATTTTCTTTGATTTCTTAATAAAGATTTTCTCAAAAGTTAGATGAGATATAATATGAGATTTTTAATTAAATTGTAGACATATGAATTGTTTGTAAGATACTGAATGAGTTTGAAATTCAAAGTACCATAATTTCAGGTAGATAAGTTGTCCTATTGTATGCACCACACACATGATAATTGACTTAAAAAAATGAAAATTCATCAGATAAGCCATTGCAAAGCATTCAAAAATGTGGTACTTAATATTTATTTATTTATTCAGTAATTACCTCCCATATTGATTTAATCATCATTAATAACATTAACAACATTGAGTATTATCAGTAGCATATCAATAAATAAAATATAAACAAACATCTTACCTTGAATTTGCTAAAAATGAACTATGCCGATTTTTCAATAAACTTTATTTTTCGGGATCAGTCATCTTTGTTTATCACTGTAAATTATCATATTCTCAAAAAAATATTTAAATTAGGTAGTCAAATAGAATTTATAATTGAAATAAACAGCACTTATATTGTACAAAATCTGACTCTTCAATGTTACTTTCATCACCCTGATCTAAATCACTTTTTTCAACGTCATTTTCATTTTCGATTATTTCTAATTTAATGAAAGCTGTTACACTCGTATTAGTTTGGACTGACTGCAGTGTTTTACTGACCCACAAGGCTTCCATGCATGCAATATGGTGTCTGTGCTGAGCACACCTTATTGTAGTTAGGTGAATTTCAAGTGATTTCGAATTTGTGGCTCTGCCTGAGCATTCATATCATGCTAAAATCTCTTGTGCATAACTTATGATCTAAACTAGTAAAGTTCTAAAGATGGAGAAAAGTAAGATTCAATCAGATTATGCCAACGATGTTTAACTTCTAAACACATGTAAGCCATGGTTTATCAACCCAAAATAACAGTATTTATTTATATTATAAAAATATTCTATTGCTCTGCTGTTTTTTTTTTTTTAAAAAATATTTTATTTTTACATCAATGTTTTAAAAAGCTTTTATGTTCTGTTATTTTTATAAAAGAATGACACTTTAAACATGGTATTTATTTGAATACTTTGATCTCAATGAGGCTACTTTAAAGCAAAAGAACAAGAATATTTTTTCAACCTTGAAGTGAGGTTCAGAATTATGAGGTCCGTAGCCAATAGCCCTTGTGTTGCTTCTAGTGCGAGGTTAATAAAACCCTACCAATCAACCTTGAAGAAGTATTCCTCTTCAATATCTATTTTCTTTGTCATTTGTTCATGTGCTTCCTCTCTGTTATTTACAGTACACTGTCAATATTATATTGTTTCAGAATATTATTGATTACAAACACTTTTATTAAAATACAAAATTTTATGCTGTTCCATCACTTGGAAAGAATAATAAAGCTAAAGTTAATTTATGTATGTATGCACATGCACCTATGCCCTCTCTCCCACATTTTGCGTGCATATTTGTTTGAAAGTGTTATTTAAGTAGAAGCTATATACTAAATTTCAAAATAACAGTTGTAATACATTTTGATTTTAAAATATCATCTACATCATTAAAATGTAAATAAATATAAATAAGATTTTTGAATTTAAATTTCATGGGTAGTGAAACGATTTTTAAAGCATCAATTATAATATTATATGTATTAATTATAATTACCATAAAATCTTGCCTATAATATGCACGTGTATAATACGCATGCTTGATTTGGCACTAAATTTTCGGATAACATTAAAATTCAAATATAACATGGACCCATAACTTTTCAATATTTTATTTAAAAATTACACAAGTATTTATTAATATAATTGAAATTATTAATGAAAAGAAACGAAAACGTCAAATTCGATAGGGAAAAAAATTATATTTTAACGCAGAACAAACCATACTGTCAAATTATCGGTCTGAATCACTAGAACACAGCTAATCTATTGTTGTTAAGTCCAAATCATAATTATTGGTGCCATCATAATATGTGACATATACAGTAAGTTCCCATTTGTGTAAAAAAACACTTGTTTTGTAAAAAAACACCTGTGCAGCATGCATGTTACAACAATCTCTCACAGCTGCTGCACACTCATTGTTCAATGTTTAAAAACCTTATTTTACATGAGTATAATATGCACCCTCATTTTTGCGGAACAAAACGTTGAAAAAATGTACGTATTATAGTCAAGATTTTATGGTATTAAGGAAAATTAGGAATTGATTATTTTTTATGAAAATATCTTTTGTAATTATGTTTAAATTAAGAAAGGACTTTTTTTTTTCACAAAAGAAATCTAAATACCTATTATGAAATAAATATTGAAAAATATGTTTATGTATCATTGGAAATAAAAGAGTAAAAAAGTATCCAGTAAATATATCTGATTAAATAAAATCTATTGGACTCATAAAAAAAAGTATATTTATGAATCTAAAATGCTGTTACACTGATATTTTTATTTTGTAATCACTCGTACTGAAATTTCCTATATGATTAAAAACTTATTATAGCTATTTGTAGTATTTGTCCTTTATTTCACTAAATTAAGTAAAACAAATTTATATAAACTATTATAAATGTAGGTAATGGTATTTGATATCATATGAAAGGAAGCTGTGTACTGAGTAATTGTTTTTAATGTATCAAATGAAAAAAATTATCATACAATGTATTGATGTTTGAGTACTATAATATTTTATGATCAATTGCGTAGAATATAGATAGCTATGGTTTTGGTTATAAAGCATTAAAAATAAGGATGTGAACATTTTCGGCTTAAGAAATAAAATTTGTAGAATCCCTATATTAAGATGAATTTTTAAAAAAAACCGGTATCTTGGAAAATATTTGCATTTTAGATAAGGTTCCAGTTTTTTTAATTCAAATGTAAAGTTTCATTCTAATTATTAATATACAAACATTTTCAGATGAAAGCAATGACTTAAAAAAGTGTTTTCTTTGTAAAGAATTATTAGTCCTTGAATCATCAAAATAAGCAATTAGAAATGACTTGTTAAAATTGACTTACATCTATTGCACAGTTTTCTGTTTATTTTATTTTAATATTTATGACTAAATATTAAACTTCTTTAATTTTAAGAGATCAATATGATATGAATATATACTGCATTACTGAGTGATATATCGATTTGATAGTTTTATAATTTAATATGTATGATTACTGTGCAGAGGAAATCTACTTTTCAAATAAAAAAAAATCATTGTAAAAACTTAACCGATTTTATTCATAATCCATGATTAAAATTCAATTCCCAGTAGTTAAAAATATATGCATTGTGTATGAAAAGAAATGGAAACATCATGGAACACCTAAAAACCACAAGTTAATGACATTGTGTCATAAATTATAAGCATTACATTTTATTAATGTAGGTATTCTATTCTTTAAAAAGAAATCTAGTTAATGGTGGTAATAAATATTTTTGCCTTTAGTTAAAAAGGATTTGATTTATTTCATTAATTAAAATGTAAATTTCTTGAAAAACTCCTTAAAGTTTCTCTGAGTTTCAAACATTTAAAATATAACATCAAGTTAATCTTGGTGGAAATTTTGAAATTGTCAGTATTTTACTGTGAAACTTATAGCAATGATAAAACACACACATTTATTGTTACTTAAATAATAAGCTGATTGTTAAATTAGAGAATCCAAATGAAAATACCTTAAATTTTTAGAGAAATTTCATTATATCTCCTATATTGTCGTTGTTCATTTTTATTTTAGTATATCAAAAAAGTTTTAAATCTTGTGTTTCAGTAATTTATTTCCTATGTGTTGGGTCAATTTTTAGGAAAAAGCACCAATATGTGGTCTAATGAGTTAGTTCCTGATGTTTCTAAACCTCCTGATAGGAGTCAAGCTAGTGGAAAGCAAATGGATAGTGAATTTTTATTAGTTGCAATGGAACGTGTCACTACGTTATTTGATAAGTAAGTATTGTCTTCACAGCAGTTAACTTTTTACCTTCATTATACAGTGCTGCAAAAAAAATGACATATAAACTATTTAGTCAAAAAATGCATCCATTTTGTTTAATGTAGCAATACTTTGTTATAACAAAAATGTGTACTTCAGGTACTTCTAAGAAAATTATGAATATCCTCTTGGTAATTGTTTTTCAAATTTAATCATTAATATCAATCTGTGATTATCACCTGCATTCAAAATTTGTAATTCTTTGAGGTATCATATTACATTTAACTCATTTATCTGATACAAAACTTTTCACCTAATGCAAATGAAAGGGAATGCTATATTTTATACAGAACTGCTGTGGTGTTTTTTCCTACAATGATTATGGTTGATGTAAGTTTGTTTATGTCAGCTTTTTGGTTAATTTTATAATTAAACTGCTATCTGCATCTAATTAATTTCAAAAAATAACTTTTGGCTCTATCATTTTCATTGTGTTCCTTCCTCAATCAATCACATCTAGACCACAGTTAAATCTTGTTTGGTGCATCATAGCCACATCTGGCTCTTGCATCAATAACTTTCATAATCTCTCTCCTCTATCAATCAATGGATTATTTTCTTCTTTCCCATAAATCACTTTTTATAAAGAAAAATTCATGGTAATGTAATGGTTTACAAAGCTTCAAGAGTCTGCAATGTCATTTCATTTCAGTTAGTATCATTTACGAATGTATTGTATCATAATGTCCAATGATTTTCATTTTATCAAATTAACATTTCAAAATACCAAATCGATTCATCTAATAAAAGACAAAAAAGTGCTCAAGATATCTACCAAAAATTCGTATGTCAATACTTCATTTAATTAAAGTATGTTTGACAGTTATTGATGTTCGGTATTGCGCTATTAGAGTTAGTTCCTTCTCCTCTTTTGTAATTGTTTTGCTTTCAGAGATAGTTCCTTCTCCCATTTTGTATTTGTTCTAAATTCGAACTTGAGCATTAAAATCTTTATCAAAGAATGAAATGGTAGTGTTTTTTTATTTTCTTATGAGCTGGATAATATACCTTTCTTAATAGCTGGATAATATAATGGTTGAAGTTTGGACATTTATCAAAAATGTATTAGTGTATAAATGTGGAAATGAATATGTTAATTATTTTTTTATATAATTCTTGAAGTATGTTTTTATGAAATTCGAAACTGTGAAATAAAACACAAATTTATCGTAAGTAAAGTGTTATAAATTTTTTAACTCCAATTCAAACGCATAAATAAATTGTCATTTGTATAATAATTGTTATTATTTTAGGATAAAGAAAGCGTACCCCTTTGAAGCTGAAATTGTGTGTGAGATTCTTCCAGGCTTTCTGATGGAATTTTTCCCTGTTCAAGAAATTTTAAACAAAATTATAACTGAATTCTTATCTAGTCAACAGCCTCATCCACAGCTCATGGCAAAAGTAATTTTTGAGGTGAGTAAATAAATTTTCATGTTATAAACCTAATTCATAGTTTTTTTTAAATGCATTCAAATTCCACTGCGATACTTTCTGTGAAAAATCAAGGGATTTCAAATGCTGTCAAGTTTCCAAAAAGTATTATTTTCACTACAATGAATCAATTATCTGAAAATGCACTTTTGTGTTACCAATATGTATAATGTCATCTAAGTAAACAGTGATGTGGACTACACAAACTAAAACATTAAGCTTCACTGAAGAAAATAGAAATGCCCATTAGTATATTAGTTCTTTCTCTCGTCAATTCTATAGATAGACTTATATTAATGTTAAATAGGACACTGTTCTTATCTAGTACTCTTACAAGAGACCTACCTGTTAAAAGAACAGTAAAAATTCTTAGATATTTGAAAAAACTCCTTTTAGTTTTTTAAACCTGACTTGTGGATTTCTATTTAACAATCACCTTATCAATTATTCGTAGTAAATTTTCTAACTTTCTTTGGTGCCAAACAGTGCTTAGAAGCCCCATTTACATTTCTTTCTACTTCAATTTTTTAAACCATACAACAGAGTTCTTTTTCTATGAAATATGTTGAGGATTTTGGAAAATTTCTCTTCAAATTTTCTATTGGTTAAAATTAAATTCATATTTAAAAATACTTTTTTACCTATTGATTGATACTGTTTCATTTCCTCTATTTAATTCTTGGTGAAATAAAAAAAGAATTAGAAAAATGTACTTAATTTTTTTTTCCTTCCATTGAAAAATAAATATGGCTATCTAATTTAAAATTATTTGATTATTTAATGAAAATTTGTATCCATTTCTGTTTAATTTCCCAATCAAACCATTAAAAAAGTAGGGGAGAAATCCCAAAGTAATTGCAAATAACTCTGTGTTGTTTGTTGAGGCCAAAGAAAGTATTACTTGAGATAATCTTTAAATATAATATATATAATATACAAACACACAGTAGTACCTCCCAGTAAGGAACACCCACTAAACCAGACATTTTGTTCCTGAAGTGGATATGTTCCTCTCAAGAGGTACTACTGTGTGTGTATAATAAACTAAGTACAATTTAGGTTATTTACGTAATTTTATTTTGTATATGTCTTACAACTTTTTTAGAAATTGAAAACATGAATTGTAGTATTTCAAAATAAAATTTAGAAATATTTGAATAAAAATGCCTTTTTATAATTTATGGACAAAAACATAGATTTTATAAAAATGGGTAAATTTACATATTTCTATTTATTTTCGTAATGAAATTTATTAAATTCCATTTTGACTTATTAGGCACTGAAAAATTGTATAGTGTTTATGGATTTACTAAGCTTTGTTGTAAATTCGAAGAAAAATTTCACAGAAATCAAAATGACTTTTAGTGTATTACTAATTCAATGCACAAAATATAATAATTGTTTGCTAGTTTTAGAAATACATTGACTTTAAATATATTCTATAATTGCATGAATTGTTAATTCACCATCTTGTTAAAAATAAAAATAAATCTTAAATTGTTGGGTTATATAAAATTTAATTTTATTAAACTATTAAAATCTCAGATAAAAATAATTATAGATAAATCATTGGCTACATCCTCTTCACACATAATAGACATAACATCATGCTTATTAAAAATCAGTCAAGAATCAGCATGAATGAAAATTAAATTTTTTAATTCTTATGACATGCATTAATTTTTTTTTCCCCCACTTCTTATGATTTTAAATTAATTCATGACTACATAGCCATAATTGTTAAAACGTTATCATCAACCTGTGTTTAGAAACTTATCAACTGGATCAGTCATGTTAGAACTGCAAATTTATTTTAAAAATTATGTTACAAGAGTAATTTTCACTTCAAAGCATTCATTTGATAGTTAAAGAGATAAAGTTCAAATTTTTTAATCCTTTCTCTTATTACTTTATTCTTTCCATAGGTATGATTAGAGAAATAGGTAAACAAAATTAAAAGTCACTAGATGGGCGCATATGAAATAGACAATTTCTAATATAATAAACTAAAAGTTATATGATGAAATACAAACTTCAGAATTTTAAAAGGGTACTATAAATACTATTTTAAGTGCTGCATTTCCATTTTAAAAAGGGTACATAAACACAGAGATATAATTATGCATATCAATTATATATAGGAATGGAAATTAATTTACAAATATCAAGCAAATTGAAAAAAAATTCATGACATCAGAAACATTCAAAAGATGTTATGAAAGTATCATTTACATTTTGCTAGTTAAGTAGTCTAAATTGTTGAAGAAACTTTAATTTCTTAACACCTAATTAAACAATTATGTATTAGCTACTTGTGTGATTGCAAGACGTTTATTTAATGAATAAATAAAGACTTGAGTAAAAAATTTTGATATGTAAAATCATCAAAAATAAAGATACTTTAAAAACTTATTTTCTCATAGCAACTGGGCAAAAATAATATCCTCATTAATAGCACATATGAAATTGAATTTTGAGGTTAATTGATTAATTAATTAACATGATGAGAATAGTTAATTAACTTCTAAAAGATATTCTAATTAGAGATGCAGTTGTTTTTTCGTAACTGATTTCTCTTCGTAAAATTAGCATACATTTCAATTTGCTAAAATTCTGCTTTAAAATTTGAGTTGTAGGAGGTTTAAAAAATGGTCTCCTGGTGTTAAAACAGTGTCTCAAACATTTGATGTTTAAAATTTTCTATTCAGTACTTTTAAAAGATGCTTACATCAATCTTTAGGTGGTTGTTTTCTCGATTCTAAAACTATTAAAGAGTTGGAAAAGTATTATTACTATAAAAAATAACGAATTATAAATATTAACTTTGCATTAAATGTTAACGAAATTAATAATAAATTATTAACTTTGTTGAAAATTTTTTAATTCCCTGTGTTGTTTTGATAAAAACTTATTTCGAGCATTTTTGAGATTTATTTCCAAAATTATAGTTTTCTAATAAAAATATTTTTTCTTTCTTCTTATATTTATCTTGTTTCTTCCATATATATATATTTACTATATTTAATGTTTCTTATGTGTTTTATGTTTTTTTAATAATAAATTCACTGATTTATCTTATACATATATATACACTTACATATTGTGTTTGACACAATATGTGTTGGTCCTTCCATTTACAGAAACTATTTTTGGTAATATATGTATCAAATTTTTTTAAACCTTTTTCAAAATCATTTCGAATATATTATATATGAATTACATTTGAACATTATTAGATGTATGAAAATTTCTATATGATTTTCAATTCGCTTTTTTGAGTGTGTTCAGTGAATCTTTCTTTAAAAATTTTGCTTATAATAATCTGAATATTTCATTAAATGAATTCAAAATACAGAAATCTCTATAATTGTAATTCTGTAGGATTTGTAGTGCTTTTTATTCTTGAATGTCTACAATCAGCTTGTGATAATAATTTATAATTATAAATTGAGAATGTGATTCGTTTTATTTTTATTTATAAGAAAAAATATTCCTATTTATATCTATTTCAATTTATATGACTAGTACTTAAGTATAAATCCATTTTCATACTTCGAAATTTCTTAACTTCAATTTTTTTTCCCTACCAAAACCTTCAATTTATAAAAGTCTGAGGAATGATATCTTTAGAATAAATGTAATTGTTTTTTAATTTATTTTACTATATTTAACATTTCTTATGTGTTAATTTCATTAAGGTTTTCCAATACCTTCACAAACAGTCACAGGAAGAAGTTATTCATGAATGGGTTTTACTATCTTTGTCCAATTTTATGCAGAGATCTCCTCTCTCGATGGCAATTTGGAGTCTTAGTTGCTTTTTTGTTAGTGCCACAAAAAATTATTGGTTTCAAGCTCTGTATCCTTTGTTTATTTATATCTTTTGAAATATTGTGAACCAATATGTGAACAGTTTACACCCTCCCCCTTAATAATATATTAGATTTCCACATATTCAAAATAGAATGGGAAAAATGGAAGAACAAGATCAAGTGCTATTTTGTATTGCTGGTGTGAATTTTAGAGATCAGGTAAGTTTAAACTTATACTTTTTCATAATTATGGTATTGCAAGGTATAATGCGAGTATGAAAGTTTTTAATTTTTTACATAACACGTTAATTTCATATTGTTTTATCACTTGTATACAAATTATGCAACAATTAGTTTTAAAATATCTTACAGTTTTTCATACTTTTTTTTCCTACTTAAAAAGAGTTTAAAAAATTTTTAAGTTTTATATTCACATTGCACATTTATATTTTATATTAGATAGTTAGTTCCCTTTCTTTGCAATTTATCTTACGGGGGAAATTCAAAGATAATTGAGAACTTGATTCCTGACAATGAAACACTTGCATCTGTTTGACATACTGTGTTTTTAAAATTTAGAAACATTCATTAAATGAAAGGAAAACTAAGTTTTATACTACAGTATAGGATGGGAATTGTACAACACATCTCATACCAGAAAAGAATTGTTTGATTCAGAGAAAAATTAAGGTATACACCCTAATTTCGAATAGATAAGTCACAGCTTTTATACGTGTTTAAAAATTGATATTTAACATCTGCAGTTATCTGCCAAGGTGGCATATCTAATGGAATTTTATTTTTCCTCTGTCTTTGGCACTTTGCTAACATAGATTGAAAGTTATGCACAAGCAAAATGGTTAATGTAAAATTCCTTGTAACATTTGAGCTCCTTACGAGTGCTCAGATTACGCTAAGACAGTACAATAGGTCTGAACTGTAAAGGGTGCATTCAGTGTAATGACACAATGAGGCATGTACTTTTTGTTACATGTAATCATCAAAAATGAAAATAGCTTCGTTGAAGGAAGTGATTTAAAACACAGTAATGAACATGACATTGATGATCATTTAACAAGTTTATTTAATTCTTTTGCTGGTGAGTAGGATTTGAGGGTTTTGTATAAATAAATGTAGTTTGTTTTAACTATGAAATTCTGTTTGATTATTGTCTTTGGTTTTGATAAGTTTAAGGTGAGGGGTTTGCTTATTTATTTATTATTGTTTAAATTTACATTGTAAATGTTATTAAAATAATGATTATATCAATATATAAGGGAATTATTGAATAAATAATTGTCATGTTTCAGAATTATTTTCTGAGGCTTATACAGTGGTGTGATTTATCTATATGAAATAACATTATATATATATATATATATACACTCCATTCTTTATAGAAAAGTGAAGTGAAAATATGTTATTAATTTGGTGCATTGTTCCATCTGGAAGTGTTCTGAGTTCGATTCTTATTCTTTAACACTAGGCAATGACAACCCTGTTAGTATTTCATAGAGTACGATTATATATATATATATATATATATATATATATATACACAAATAGTTCTAGAATAACCCAACTTAACAGTCTTGATCCTGTTAAAGCATTTAATGTATTTTTTTCAAAAGTTTTGGTTTTATAATTTTTTTCAAACTGCATTTTTTTTTTATTTCTTGGATTTTCAGTTCATTTATTTATCTACTTTCTACTAAATTATGTGTGTGTGCTTGTGTGCAAAAATAAAGAGATCATTTGAACTCGGAATGTACAAATTTAATCAATATTTTTTTATTTTTCCCCCAATGTGCTAATGACATTTTTCTCATTGTGTTTCTTTTGAATACAACTTCTTTTAACGTTTGCCGAGTGGACGTAGTTGCCCAGCTGTTTATGGTGTTGTTTCCATTGAGTCGTGTTCATGCCCTGATGCTATTAAAGACTGGCTGTGTATCAGGGCCTTTGCACATAGTGTCATGTCCTCTCGTTGGTGAAATTTGGGTAGGGTTTGGACGCACAGGTATAGTTCTCGTTATCTGACCTTGGTTCAAAATGACGAGGTCTATCGTCAATAGCCCTCGTATTTCGTTCTGTTGGGATGTTAACAAAAAACAGTCAATCAATGAAAACTCAAAAGCTTCATGTTTTCCTACAAGATTTTATATTTTTATATCTGAAATTTCTTGGACTTTCAAAATAATTAAAACTGAACATATTTTGATTTTAAAAATTGAGACTTTCTAGATTTATAGAATTTATGGACTGAAACTTGTGAAATAGCTTTAAAAATCTGGAAAATTAATAATTAAACAAATAACGCTGATTTCTGTAGTTATCATTGAAATCTGATTTAAGTGTACTGGTAAATTACCTTCTCTGTTTTACAAGAAAAACAAATTAATTTGCTTATGAAAGGACATTTTGGAATGAAATCAAAAGTAAAAGTATTTGCCCTATAGCTTACTATCCACTCTGATTTACTTTATTATACTTAAACCTGTGTGGAAATGCGGATTCATGTTACATTTACACTTTTTTGGGGGACTCTACTTTTGTGGGAAAAACAAACATTCATATCTGGTGGGTTTTGTCCTTGACTCTGAATTCTGCTAAAATTTTCATGTGGAATAAGTGGGGCTGCTGCTCTTCAAATTCAATGGGTCTCAAAGTTCTCTGTATTAATCTTGTACTCACGCAAGTGTCAGGTCACTTAGCTGTGGCGTACGGATTTTGTCATAAATACATAGTTGGTTGTTCTGTTGCCATTATTATTAAGCAAATTTAATTTTTATATAAGCAGATTTCTTTCTAAATTTTAGCCTTCTAATAGAAGAATGTTACGTTTTCTGCCAAAAGGCAGTTGCTCTTTGGAGCAATAAACCGTCTCTGTTATCGTTTGCAGTATTAAAATTGGAGTACCTACTTTGATGTTAGTAGTTCAAATTATCATTTTTGAAACAATTTCGCTTAGAAAGAAAAATAATGTATTACTTTTTACTCCATCTAGAAACATTAAATTTAACTTAAGAATCACCAAGATATTATGCCAGGAAGTTTATACAATTCGTTACTTAAACTTGCTTCATTCCTATTTTTGTATATTTACTAAGCAGACTTGTAAGTTTAAAATGAAATCGAATCAGAAAATCATCATTCTTTTTCTTCAAATGCCTGACCTGTATCTCATTTTTTAATAAATAGTTTGTGGTCTAACGAGAAACTCTTATATTTCAACCATGTAAAATATCTTCATTAATTTGACCCCTTCCTTTTCTTAAAGGATTCAAAATTATTTTATTGGAATGGAAACAAAAACCTGGAATGTGAAGCATTGTTTTCGTTTGGAAAGAAATCCTGATTCTGAATTTTACTGGTGTTGCTTATTATGATTGAATTAAATAAATGATTGAAATGTGAAAATTGGTTTCGTTTAACCTTTTCTATAAGAAAATGATTTTTTTTCTTTTACATATTTTAACTAAATTAAAAAATTGGACCTTAAAACTTATTTTTACCTAGAGGTTTAACATATCTTTAAAAAAAAAATACTTTGAGTATCTGGTATCATTTATATAAATTTATATTATAACAAAAATACTTATTTACTTTCTTATTAAAATGTGAATACAGAATCTAATTGTTTTTATTTATAGCTTCATAATGATGAGCAAAAGCAGGCATATTTCAATACAATTCAGAGTGTTGCAGCTCCACAAACTCCATATGCTGATCTTTTGAGTTGCCTGTAGTAGTCTTTTTTATATACTCTATATCTTGAATTGAAACCTAAGATTGTGTTTAAAGTATTGAAGAGATGAAATATTCTTCAGTCAACCTGAAGTGCACAGATATGTTCATTCCTATTTTTGTATATTTTAATATCTTATGTTCACATATTGTCATTTTCACTTTCATGAAATATTTTTATTAGTATTTCAAGAATTCCCATTAAACTTTTGGAAAAAATTTTGTTAATTTTTACCAATAGCTATTTTTATGTCAGAGGTTTTTTCTTACCTTATAATAAGCAAATTAGAGGAGTTTTATTAAAAGAGGAATATTTGTTGTGTATGATACTTAACAATATATATTTCCTTATGCTCATGGTAATCATTATGTAAATTATAAGATTTACTTTGTTTTGTTCTTATATGACTATATACTACTCTGTTGAAATTGTGTATTTTACTATGAATTATTTATTCTTTGTATGACTCCAAATATTTATGCTTTTGTTTCTAACAAATATTCAGTCAATCTGTTCAATTAATTTAGTGTCATTTATATTTTTTTTAAGTGGACACTTATTGATACACATTTGTGTAACAATATGAGTTGATATATTGATATTTGCTGTGTTGAGAATATGAACAGAAGAGTAATTTTAGAAATATACATTATAAACACATTATTTAAATAATTAAGAGCACTTTCCCTTATGCATCAAAAGAAAATTGTTTTTCTGTATTTTAAAGGATGTATGATGAATCCGTAACACATTACAAAGAGTTACTGTTCATATTTCACATATTGTCGAATGAGGGTTGGGGGAATGACATCAATATTGGGAATTTAATATTTCTATTCTTTGTTGCCCAGTGTTTAATTTTTATTTATCCTAGCTTTTTAATTTGAGTTTAAAAGCCTATTAACAATATTTATAAAACTATTAAACATTAATTCATTGTTGAAATTTATACTTCTGTTTTAATGTTTGAATTTTGTTACACCTCTTTTTACATATTTTTCCAAGTTATTACTTTCAGGTTTTTGTAATCTATATTGAAAATAATAATTATTTTCTCTAGTAGTATTTTTGTTACTAGTAATATTTGCTAATTGTTTTTGTATAGTTTTATTTAATTTTTATTTTTAAGAAATATATGTTAGACAAATGACATTTCTTGTACATGTGGTGAATGTGGAACTCAACAGGTGACATCCAAATAGTCATTTATGCTTTAAATCATATTAAAAATATTCATAAATAAAAACTATATTGTGCTATTGGAGTAATATTCTTATGATATGAAAACATACAGTTTAATTGATCTTTTCGCTTATCTATCAACTTTTTATCAGGGTCAATTAGTTCATTGAGTTGAAGATATCCCTAAGATCTCATGGTTTGATTGAGGATGATAGCTAAAAACTCTAATAATTTTATTTTCTTTTTCTTCTAATATTTACTAGCATGTTTTAAAGGCTATCAATTCAAGTTTTTGAAAATTTTCACTAAGATAAGAAATTTTGATCTGCTTATCATTATATTTTTCATTAATATCTATAAAATTATCTTTAATCCTTTCCATTTTAACAAGAATATATGTCTTTGACTTTGAGCCCCTTTAAGCTATTATGTATTTGTCTCATCACTAGCTGAAATCAGTATTTAAGTGTTATTAATTGAAACGAGTAGTAATTTTTGTTCAAAGTTTTAATCGAAGTGATTAAGGTTTATTTCACATCTTGTTGATCAATTGTAGAACTTCCATTATATCTTTTATCTTCCCACTGAATTACATGCCCTTCAAAGTGAGAAAGCAGACAGACTTTTACATGACAATTTTAGAATTAATTGCATTCAAATTTATGAAAGTATTGATATTAATGTATGTTCTAATGTATTCTTATGTTATTTTCTTGGAGAGATGTATACATTTAATAATTTTTACTCAAGATAATTATTTATAGCCTACCCTTTTAGTAATTAATCACCTGTTGAATCTTTATGAATGAATTACTGTAGTGGCTTTTTATTCTTAAATTTATCACAGTTTTTAAATAAATTTAGCAAATTATTTTTATATTTAATTTTATTAAATTATAATTTAATTAAATCCTGGAGCTCAAAAGAGAAAGATGAAAAAGAAGTTTAATGCTTTCTTTTATCATTAATCTTATAAAATTATTTAAAACTAGTGTTGATTTATGATTATAGATTAAAAATACCACTATTATTAATAAAATTAAAAGTGTTAACACTTTCTTAAGGAAGTGTGAAAACTAACTAATATATAAACAATGGCTTATGATGATGAATTTTCCTTTTTTTTTTTTTTTACTGCTTAAAATCTCTAGATTTAATTTTAAAAAAATTATCAAAAGAGTCTTTAAAATACACAAATCTATTATTTCTTATCAAAACATTTTATTTTTATGTTAATTGGCTAACTATGAGTATATTTTCTGCTATATGTGGCATGTAAAGTGAATATTACTGATATTGAGATTAAATGCACTGCAAAGAATTATAAAAATGAAAGAAAATAAATTCTCTTTTCAATGAAATTTTTTTTTTGCTTATAATACTACATTTTTGTTAAAGAGAATACTAAACAAATTGATAAAAATATTTTTGAATGATATATCAATATCTTAGAAAATTGTAGTTTAATGTAAGGTTTTGAAAATAATGCTGATTTGTGTCATCTAAGGATGTCGTAGAAATAGTAGTGGGAGTATATCAGCATTGTGATACAAATCACTTTATAATTTATAAAGAATAGTATTTTTAAAGCTCTAAGATAAAAATATATATATATGAGTCATTGCTGTGACATTTTAAATCTGTTCAGTGCAAAAATTGATAGTTGAAATCAATTTCGTTAATAAGATTTTCCAATAGTTAATGCATATAGAAATTTAAATATTGTGCTTTTAGCAACTCATTCCCAATTGGAAAAAGAATTAAGTCAGATAAGTAAGCTATATATAAGAATAAATAAATATAGATGTTTTTGAGGGTATGGCAGAATTTTTAACATGTGATATATACTTGCATGAATATTTTGTAGGTTGTGTTGAACCACAATATTCTGAAAGCACATTTCTTTATAAAAAAAAAATCAATGTTTTCTCTTTATGTTCACTGTCAGTATATAAATTACTTTTAATTTTGAAGCATTGAAATTAAATATATTTCTTGGGTAGTTTTATCAAATATAAAGATGTTTCATAGAATTAAGAATGCAATGTATAAATTTTTCGCAAGTGTGAAAAAAAAATTTAAATTTCTTTTCCTAATAAGTAATTTTAAATTATTTTTGATAATATATTTAAATAGAGCTCAAACCTGTTCAACATGTGCAAAACTTCATGTAGATTAAATTGAAAAAGATATTTTTTTAAATTGTGTCGTATTTTTGGAATCCAGGAAATGTTAAGAACTTCTGTACATCTTTATTGTGTCCTGCTAAAAGAAAGAGTGTGTTCTACTTATTAGTCTCTTAACGTTTTTAAGACCACATTCTAGCCTTTCTATTCTATTCTAGTTAACCTTTTTACATTTCATTTTTCCTTCAAATTCCGTTGCATTGCTATAAAATGGCTTTTACTAACTTTTGTTATAATTAAGACTATGTATCTTATTGTTTATTCAGAAGCATTAGCTTAATCCTTATAGAAATTTCACGTAATATTACGATTAGTTTAACAATAATTCAGAAGCTTAATAGTTGCTGGAAGAGTAAATTCTCATAATCAGATGAAAAGGAAATTTTGAGAAAAGTCCTTGTAACTCCATTGTGTTTGCTCTTGCATTATTCAAAAAACAATTATTTGAAGGGGGGGGGGAGATGCTTTTAAACCTTACTGAATTATTCTCATCCATTGGAAAAATAATTTTAGTTGAGGCAAACTGCAAAATAAGACATTAGAAATTCTAAAGTAGGAACTATTTTTAAAATTTATTTTTATGGTACATTTTCACCCTTTATTTTTTCTAAATTGTATAGAAACGAAAAAATTTAGTTATTTTTTAAGCCTGTAAAGTTGAAGTTAGGCATATATTATGATATTATTGTTAATAATTTCAGTTACTATTATGTTCAATCTTTTCTTAAAAGAAGCATTTTCACAGTTGAAATTCTGCATTCACCTTGCACTATTTTAAAATTTTTCTACTGTTCATATTGTTTTCAGTAGCTTTATTCATTATCCAAGGCAATAATATATTACATATTTATATATATATAATTCTTATTTATCAAATTATTATATATCTCTAATGAATTAATAAAAAAAAAGTGGTAGATGTGGTTAAAAAAAGACTACATAGTGTAGTATTTATTTTCTAGCAAAGAAATCATATTATTTATGTAATTAAAACAAAATATATATCTTGGGAAAAATAAATCATAATTTATATATATATTTTTTTTTGTATGTGTACAATCATTTGTAAACTAAAGTGCAATTTTTTCATGAAGTCTAATAAATGTGTTTCAATTGTTTCTCTGTTGAGTGAGTATTTGGTAATAAGATAATTTAATCTTAAAAGCACTTCCTATATTTCACATTTATGGTGAATTATGTTTACAAAATATTTCTATTCACAAATTTAATTTTGGAAAATATGGTATTTTTCTTCCTTTCTAATTTCTTCAGTAATTTTTCAACACTTAACATTATCAAAATCTAATTATTAACCTTCATAATAAATAAATGAAAAAAAAAATCTATTCATTTGAAATACTCACTCAACAATAACTTCGAAATATATTCAATTAAATTGCATTTTATTAATCTTTTATTTATTTATTGTTTTGTTTATTACTATATATTAATGTTGTTGTAAATTTAATTAATGAATTATATGAATAGAAAGGAATTTATACTCTATAATACAGTATTCAATTTTATGTTAATTATACAATTAGTAGTTGAAAATGTTTTATCATAGAATGAAGTAACTTTAATGTTTCAATGTCATTATATTGCAATGTAAATAAGAAAATTTGTATATAATAGGTATAAGTTATTTTTATTAACTTTTCATAAGAGTTTTATTACCAATTGAAAATAAAATACTTATAACTTCATTTTAGTATTTTTAATTAAAGACATCTTTATTAATTACTGCCACACTTTTTATTAACTCTTAAAACGTTAATTTGTAAATATCAAAAAGTTATTTTGATTTTGTAAGAGTGAAACAAACCAGTTAAAGGAATAGAAATTATGTGTTAATGTTTGAAAAAAAGTTCTGCGTGATATTTTGTTATGGAAATAAATGAGATTGATTTGCGACATTATCTCTAAATAAAGTACATTTTGAATTGAAAACTTCTATAATTAATATAAGTTATTCATGTATGGTTTCTTTTTGTTGAGAATTGCTTACTAAAAACTAAACACTTCATTCTGTATAGTTCCTTAAATTAAAAATGCTTTACTCGAGAGCATCAGATTTCTGATCAAATGATAAAATATTCATATATATGATCATTATTTACTAGAGGTATTTAGTGCTAAGTTTTGAGATTAGTTTCTGGATCCATGAAATGCAAATTAAAGGCTAAATACAAAATTAGTTGCACTAGAAAAAGGATTGAACTTATTTATTCAAAAATACAGTTATCATTTATTCAGCTTATTTCAAAGCTCAATATTATTCTTTTTATATATGAAAAGGATAATTATATTACCCATGATCGTTCCATTAAGGTCTCTGGTAGTAAGACCTGTTTAGTGCTGCAATTATTTTTTTTTTTTTAGCTGAATTAACAAATTTCGTTTCATAGAGTTTCTAGAATATAAAATATTTCTCCTTTGGTGAGTTATCTAAAAAATAACTTTGTGGTTATTTGTGTCATTTTATTGAATGAATTGAACACAGGATTTATTACTAATATGAATCTTTTTCAGCTTACATATGACATAAAATAAGCAATTTCAAGAGGTTGGTGACATTTCACCCAAGACTGATTATTACTGTTCAAAAGTTTTTTTTCCTTCCCTATTCCCATTTGTAATGAAATGTTTGTATTGTGAGAGTGTTATTTTATATATAAAAATTATTATTGCAGCATGTTTTCATACAAAGTTTATTCAATTTATTTCGTACAATTCAATTTTGCAATCTTGATTTCTCTCATCTCTTTTGATTATATAAATTTTAATTTTAAGATCTGTTATGATTTTTGGGGGTATCTTATTTTATTTTCTCATCAAAGTTCCTAATGAAAAGTTAGAATTTTTTCTACCTTTTGAAAATCAGAATGAGTGAGTGATAGGGAAGTTTAATGGTGCAAGAGCCAGATGTGACTGTTGCGTCAAACTAGCTGAAACTGTGGTCCAGACGTTTGATAAAATGGTTGACAAGGAGAAGATATAGAGAGATCACTTGGGTATCCCGGATTCGCATCACCCGTGTTTAACAAAGACAGTAAACCCCTTAGAAAAGATCACTAAGGTGCCTCGGGTAATTATGCCCGTATTCGCCTGAAAAACACGAGCCCCTGGGAGGGGGCTGAAAATCAGAAACGTATAAAGCGTTCATTATACTTCTTGGACACCGTTTTTTTTTTTTTTTTTAAAGAAAATAAAGTAATTGAAGTCAATGTTTAATAAGATACAAATTAAATGTATCACATTAATGTTTTATAATTTCATAAAAAAATTTCTAGCTTGAAGTATATATTTTTGTCTGTTATCTGGAAAACAAGTCATTTACGTGTTTTTTAATACTCTGTGATTAAGAATGCATGTTGTTTTTAAGAAAGAAGAATCCAACATGCTTTTAATATTATATTTATTTGAAAGTCAAAATCATGGAATTTATTGTTGTTATATTTGCATTTGAATTCGGATTGTTTGCTGAAATAGTTAAAAAGAATATTCCTTAAGAATTATGTCAAAATTGTGCTGTTAAATATAACTGCGTTTTAGTGATTCTGAAATCCGAGAAACGAAAAAGTGTACTTTTCTAAATTTCCTTTCTTCAACAAAAATATATTTATTTTTTTGTTAAAATATAAGAAATCTATCTTATTAAGTCACAGAGAATAAATTATATTCTTGACATTTCTGAGATATTTTAGAGGAATGCAGTGAAAAGATAACTGAGGGTTTTTCATAATATTGACAATTTTCTTTTTCTTTTAATCGTGAGTCAATAATCAAAGACACAATATCTTAAATAATAATATTTCCATTGTTACCAAATTTTATATAGTGATTGTGTTAATTTTTACTCCTGTGAATGATATTTAATTCGAAATTAAAGAAATGTATGTACTCTGATTATACTTCTCATATAGCTATTTATCCTATTTTCTTAACGTGAAGTAAGACATTAACATTAAACCCTTTAAGTTCTTTAAAATGAAGAGAAGATGTCATTTTACAAAAATAAAATATTGATGTCAGTATAATAATGTTTTATAAATGAGTGTGATTTGCAATTATTTCAAAAAATTTCACTTCCTGTTTAGTATACTGCAGATAACTCGTTATGAAATTATACATTTTTAGCATAAATTACGCATTTTAGATTTATTAATTTTTCTCATCGACGCAACAAATGAACTTTGAAAAACATTTATTCGAATCTGCATAAAAATGTTTATTCAAAGCTGCATTTAAAAAAATCTTGTACAGATCTGTCCTGTATAAAATACAAATAAAACAAAGGGCGAAATTGTGATGTATCAATCTCGTTTGAACTTTTCGATCCAGGTGATGCTGAAATAGTGGCAATCTATAAAGAGGGCATTTTTGATGAGAAACAAATTTTAAATTAATGGAAATTTTTTAAAAAGTTTAATTATCGAATTCCTTATTAATTGTGGTTTATTTTTAAACTTTTGATGTGTAATAAAATTAATAAACAAAACTTTAGATTGTACAACATGTTAATTTTAAATCAAAATTATAAAAACAAGATGATTTCAAGATGCACAAGTCTGTTGTACGAGTTTTCTTCTTCTCTTTGTCGAAGTTTAAAAGGTGAAAATAAGAATAATATTTTTTATATGACTAGTTTTTCGATGGATTTTTCAACATGATGATTTGTAACGTTTTCACCATTCATTGCTATGGGTTCTATGTTAGGTATTTCATATTTCCTGGATTTTTTTTAAAAAAAAAGTAGGATGTGTAAGTAATAATATGTTATTACTCGGTCCAGAATTAACTTGTGAAGAATGTTTGAAACATCACACCTATAGTATGGGAGCTCGCAAAGTTCGTTAGAGACACCCTGCCTGCTACACTAACCTAAATAAATATAATTTGGAGGAAATCCCGAGGAGTCTTTAAGACAAGAAAGAAATCATATTTGTAATTAATGTATAGAAAAGCTTGGACCAGAAAAAGAGCCCGAAATCTTCCCACCGTTTCTATTCAGAAAGGACAGCATTTGAGGCAAATACAAATCAGCAAGTCAACATTTTTGATGACGATAAAATTGATAAACAATTTTTTTAACCCTTTAAATTTAAAACTAACATTTTAATCGGATACACTCTTGAATACGTAAAAGTGTTAATAGAAATTTATAGTTGGTTCTAATTTTTGTTAAATAAGGGATGTATATGTGATATGGTATAGTGCCATGCAAACTATCTCAAAAGGTTGAAATTATCAGCTGGGAAACTGAAAGGAATAATTTCTAACACATCTAAAATTAAAATGATCGATAGAAACAGCTGACAATTAAAGGAACGCAGGAGAAATTGGTATCAGAAGGAGGAAGTCAAGGTTGAAAAGCTGCCATTTGAATTTAAGATCAGAAGGATTTGGATTCCCTTCCGTGTACCCGTTCTTTCACGGATCTACCTCCTCGCAACTACCGGCTAGTTTGCCTAGTGGTAATGTCACAGTACTCCCTCTTGAAACCGAAGGTCGGTCATGACCGGACCGAAGGATCTAGTATGTATGAACGTAACAGTCCACCCAGAACATGTCTTCTATGCAAAGCGATCTTGAATAATGTTTTTGGGGACATGTTGTAACTGGTCGTTCATTAGGAATGTAGGGGGAGGGGGGGCAAAGTCCTGTCTTTGGTGTGGATGTTAGGAAAAGGGGGTGCCTGCTCAGTTGTCATCCTCGTCGCTTGACCGAGGTTTAAAATTAAGAGGTCCGTCGCCAATAACCTTCGTGTTGCTTCTATTGCGACTTTAATACAAACTAAATATATATATAGGATTGTAGGTTTGATCCTGTCACCGACACTGCCATTTACTTTCCGCGAATGTCCTCAGTGAAACCTTTAACGGTTCGAGATAGAACTTATATAGGGTTGTTGCAGAGGTTTACGTACTGTATCTCTGTGGACAAAAACTTGTCTTGTGGTGGCTTAATCTTTATGTTTAAAAAAATTGAGTGATTTGAAGCTGAAACTGGTTGTAAGGCGAAAATAACATTCTTTAATTGTATAAGTCTTGGAACTGTAGGACTTGCCTCAGTAAAGCGAAAAAACTCTACAGGATGACGCAAGATGCTCACCATACCGTAATTCTGCGGGGAAACTCTCAAATCTTCCTTCAGACGGGACTGAATACCCAACAGGACTATGAGAAGGAACATTTGTCCACCGTTCAGTGGCATAGCATCTAAATCTGTCATGTCTTTGAGCTGACCGTGAAACCTTTCCAACGTTCCATTCAATTATTCGGGTGATAACATGTAATTCACATCCTCTCAGATTTTAGGAACTTTTTAAGGGGACTTAGTACCTTTGCACCTTCAAAAATTCGATTTGTCAAATTTGTTTTCAAAAAATAGTGTTGAATGTTAGGAGCATTTTAAAGCAAATCGCGTCAAAATCCGATAATTATTACGCTCTGTGCAACAAAAAATGTAAGTGTCTAAAGTGACTTGTTCTTTGTAATGCAATGTAAAGAAACCTTTTTCTCAGTTTCTTATTTTCACAATTTCCCACAGGATTAAAAAAAAAGTTTTGCATGTAGAGCTTTAAAATTTTACATGAGTGTTGTACTTGTAGATCTTTATTCTGTGAACCTCAATTTTGTTAATGGGAGGATTAGATTTTATTTCATAATATGATACATGAAAAAAAAAGTTACTAAATACAAATTTGATAACTTTTTTTAAATTTTTTTTTATGAAAGATAAATTTAAAATTTGAGGTTTACAGAATAAGGTCATTATTTAGCTTTAATTTGGAATAAAAATTATTGTTCTACAGTACATCTTTCAAATGTTATCTTGTGGGTCACGTAACACCGCGAAAAACGGGTATTCAAAATCGAGTACAACGTACTCACTTTTGAATACTTCACACACTCAAAATGGCTCCGATGCCAACGTATTCAAATTTGAGACTCGCACTACTCATTTTAGTAACAGGCACATACTCAGAATGGCAACTTCACGTACTCACTTTTGAATACGTCTCATACTCAAAATAGCTCCGATCCCAACGTACTCATATTTAAGACTCTCACGTACTCATTTTTGTACGTACTCAAAATGGAAACTTCACATACTCATTTATGAAGATATTTCTGTATCAATTATGAGTATGGAATAGAAAAATGAGTGTCATGTATTTATTTGTGAATCTGTTACTGCATCAAATATGAGAATCAAACAATCCAGTGAGTATGTTTTGAATTTATTTTCCGATACTGTTGTTGTATCGAAAATGAATTTTAAACAGAAAAATATATATCAATTTAAATTTTAAGGGAATTAAATAAGCGCTCCTTTATCATTTTCTTCATCTTATATACTATTTAACATACACTTTATGAAGTTTTTGTTACAAAACTTCCGATTCAAAATTCTTTCATTTACTGTGTGTAACAAAACTTACTTTTAGAAACAAAAATGCGACGGTTACGAGATCATAAACTGTAATTTGAACTTATACCTCAAATTTAAATCAATTCGAGTGTTTTAATAAATCTTTAATTAACGAAAATCGATTCGATTCAAGAGTAAAATTCTTTATAAACAAATGTGTAAGGAATCTGAACTATTAGTTACAGAAGCAATTCAGTTCATTAAGAATTATATTTATGTTTTTAGAAGCAATATATAGTTTGTTTCCTATACGTGCAGAAAATGGAGTTTTATTTAAAGTTCAGTCATTTAATAATAAGTTATTAGAAATATCTTGGAAACATTATGATGAATATTTGATTTTCCATTATAAAAAAAACTTACATTTTTTACATGTACATTGTTTACATGTGTACAGCATTTTTTTCCCCATCTAATATATATATTTACTTTTGAATTAACATAATAACTAAGCTAATACCTAAAATTAATGATTCGCTGTACACAGAAAAAATGAAACCGTATCATATTTTTGAAAAATTTATTCTGAATATCTTACACATAGATATCAGGCATTTAAAAACAAAACATTCAAAATTTACAAACAAGAATATTAAAAAAAAGAGTAAAATGTTTTAACTTCTACAGATGAAGGCATGTCGTTTCAAAAACCACTTATAAACACTGCTATCTGAAAAGCTTTTTGTCAGCAGAATTTGCTGGCATCTGCGACGCGGTGACTTTCTTTCATGTGATCAGTATGGGTTTACTCCTCAGAGAAGCACCGAGGACGCTCTATTACGTCTCCAGGAGATTGTCCAAAAAGGCAAGAAAAGGAATCTCCACACAATTCTGGTATTCCTAGATATAAAAGGTGCATTTGACAATGCTTGGTGGCCTGGCATTCTACACCTCCTTCGGGAAGCGAATCTGCCGGCAAATATTTTTGCACTTGCTACTGATTTTTTAAATGACAGAGTGGCTAAAATGAAACTTGGTTCAGTTTCTGCGGTTCATCAACTAGAGAGAGGTTGCCCTCAAGGCTCAGTTTCAGGACCTACGTTTTGGAATATAATTATAAACGATCTCCTAATTAAGCTCAATATTACTGCTTGTTGTGATGCCATAGCTTTCGCAGACGATATTTTAATTTGTTTTCAAGGTAAAAATCTTCATGAAACTTTTCTACACGCTCAAGAGACTTTAAACTTTGCCTCTGAATGGTCAAAAGGTTTTAAACTGGAATTTAACCCTAATAAAACAAAGGTTATGTTCATTGAAAAAAGAAATATTTGTTATGACTCTTACCAGCTATGTCTTAATGGTATTCCTTTGACTATCGTTAAGCAAATGAAATATCTTGGTGTTATTATTGACTGTAAATTTTCATGGAAGCCCCATTTAACCTACATATCAGAGAAGTGTGAAAAGCTGCAACAGGAATTGGGCAGAGTTGCACGAAACACTTATGGCATCAATTTTAACGTGCATTCACTTATCTATAAACAAGGAATTCAACCGTTCATTATGTACGGCTCAAGGGTTTGGGGTGTTTCGTTAAAGAAGAAAATTAATTCTAAACTTTTGAGACGGATCCAAAGACGAATACTCCTTCGAGCTATTTCTGGATATCAAACTTTAAGTTATGAAGCTGTGTTTATAATTTCTGGTTTTCCGCCAATTGACATTGTTATTTTAAATGACATTGGTCTCAGAGAAAAGCTCGCAGCCTCTTCCTCTTCAGGTTATGATTGTGTTTTGCTTCCCTCTGATCTTCCCCACCCTTCAGAGAGAAATGCCATACAATTGATTGAATATAGTTCAAACTCTGAGGAAGAATTCCCTATCACGGTTTTTACTGATGGCAGCAAAATTGATGGTAGGGTGGGTTTTGGTTTTGTTGTCTTTCGGAAAGGTATTGAAGTTCAGTACTTACAATACAGAATCAGAGACGAGTGTACTGTTTATGTGGCTGAACTTTTATGCTTAAATTTCGCCATCAAGTGGATTGTTCAACAAAACTGTGTTGCTTCGAACTATTTGATCTGTTCTGATTCACTCTCATCCTTGGAAACATTAAAAAACATTTCTTCCTCGAATGATATTGTTGTTGAAATTCAACAGCATCTCAAACACCTCAAAGATCAGAACATTACTGTTTGTTTTTCTTTTGTACGTGGACATTCTGGTATTTATGGCAACGAAAGGGCTGACTTTCTGGCAAAGACTGCCACGAAGCGGGAAATTGATCTTAATGTTAATATTCCTCAATCCTATTTTAAAAAGATTATGAGGGAAAGTGTCCTGAAATCATGGAACGAAATATATATTAAATCAAATACAGCAAGCATCACGAAAAGATTTTTTCCAGACGTCAATATAAGAATGTCTTACCATCACTTCTTCACTAGCTTTAAAATTACGCAATTTCTAACAGGTCACGGTAACTTTAAAAAATACCTGAATAGATTCAATTTAAGTTCGAGTACAATTTGCAACTGCAGCGCCGGAGGTGATGAGGACATTGAGCACATTCTGTTTCTATGTTCAAAATTTGTCTCACAGAGAAATATTCTTAAATTAGCTTTGAAAAAATTAAACATTAACTGGCCTCCAAATTTTAGTAATTTAATTTCTAGTAAAAGTTCTTTTGTTCTTTTTATCAAATATATTGAAGATATTTATAATCCTTCTTAATTTTTGTTTGTACATTTTTAATCACATGTTTTTGTTGTTTTTGCCTACTGTAATATAGTGATTTATACTTACTTCTGTAAGCCCTGTGTGATACTTAGTGGTACACAGGGACGTTGTTTGTTATTCAATAAAAAAAAAAAAAAAAAAAACACTGCTATCTAATCTAGTCCAACTCAATTCGAAAAAAATAGGTTACGTTTTAATATAGCGTACAATGAAGTATCATTTAAAATTATTAGGAAGATCTAATATGTAAAGGTAAAAAGATTTTTTATTTCTTTCAAATCAACAACATTTTGTCAGGTTACGATCGTTAATTTAACCAACTTCCTATCAAGCTAGAGCTTTGAAATTTTGGGAATCGTTCGTACTCGCCTAACAATGCAATATTTAGACAGTTGCGACAAGTTTTAATTAATATTTCAATAATTTTAATAAGTCAAAATATTCTTTCCCCTCGGCGCTTTTAGGATTGAGGAAAAAATTTCTTTCCCCCTCTGGAAACACCGGGAACTCCCCATACGCCACATGAGGTATCGTAAAGCTCACAAAGGGAAGATAGTAAGGGTTGCTGACTTTCAGTCAGTAATCATTCGCAAGAAAGAAAGATTCCAATATTTGGCGCTGTGTCTTATCACAATAATTTTTTCTGAATTCTGGTTACCATTTTTTTAATAGAATGACTTACAAACTTTCAAATGCATGTTTTGATTTTATGAGTATTATGAATTTTTTAATACACTCACAAATGTCTCTTTTTAAGTAAATTTTAAAGTTAAAAATTATTATGTATTTCACTTGGTGTGTGTGTCATCAAATTTTCGATCGTTAATTTAACCAACTTCCCATCAAGCTAGAGCTCTGAAATTTTGGGAACCGTTCTTACTTGCAATATTTAGATATTTGCAACCAGTTTTAATTAGTATTTCAATAATTTTCTTTAATAAACTTTGTCACCATATAAAAACGTTAGGTTTTTTTTCAGTATTTTACGAGTGCTTTATCACCAAGCTACAACCCCTACCTACCCGTATAGCGAATTTCATGTCCTAAATAGGAATAGATTCCCTAGCCAATCGGAATTTTCCATTTAAATTTCTGTATTTATAACGTTTTTCTGTATTTCACTTGGTGTGTGTGGGTCATCAAATTTTCGAACGTTAATTTAACTAACTTCCCATCAAGCTAGAGCTCTGAAACTTTGGGAATCGTTCTTACTTGGCTAACAATGCAATATTTAGACATTTGCGACAAGTTTCAACTAGTATTTCAATAATTTTTTTAATAACGTAGTTTGTGTGGTAACGTGGCTCCATCTATGGAAGATATATTGCATTACACAGAGAGAGTGATCTTAAAGACAAGAGAGATATGAGGTTTTTTACTAAGGTTTTAACTAATATTTCAATAATTTTTTTAAATAAACTTTACCACCATTTAAAAACGTTGGTTTTATCTCGAATTATTTACACATAATGTCGCATATTGTAAAGAAATTTTGGAATATAGAATAATAAAAAGTATTGAAACTGATTAACATGTTTCATTTTGCCAATTGATTTTGTTCATTTTGTAATTTCTGATCTAAAAAAAGTATTATAAATTTTACACGAAATTACTGTCTTAGAAAGGTTAATTGCGCACAAAAGTATTTTGTTAACTTGCCTATTTCAAGACAAGCCAGCCATTTTATTAGTTAGCCACCTTTAAAAGCGTAATTTTAAATTATGCGATTTTAGCACTTAGATTTGTGTCATGATATACATAAACTTTTTCAATTTTGTTTTGACCTATATTATGTTCTACTGCAACAGCCACTGCCATAACGTTTTGGTGTTGCTTAAAGTTGGGTTCATTTTTGACCTGAATGAATCAAATAGTATGACTTATTAGGTAAGTACGTAAAACTTGCAACACAAATTTTTTTTAATAATGTGCCAAAATAAGGTGAATATTTATTACATTTACCATATAATTAAATTTGTCATAAATCATACATAGCGAAAAATTAATAATTTTACCAACATATTTGTTTACCAAAACAAACCTATGTGGTATGCGTTAACATCGGATTTTTCTATGAGCAAGCTGTTTACATCTTGTACATTAGTTTTATTTCAATTCATATATTTAATACAATTCTCACATTATTCAACTATTTACATTCGATAGGAAATAATCTGAGTATATTTTTATACATCTATAGACTTATTCTCGTTTAATTGTGAAGTTAAAATGTTGCTCAGTAAGCCTATTTGAACTTGCTTCTGGCGTTTGTTTGTACACTTCCAATATAAGCTTTAAATTATTTTCTGCCTTAAACAGACGTATTTTTGAGCTGTTAACGGCTATTTCAGCCTTTTGTTTTGATTAAGCTTATTTCGTATTTCAAATTATTTCATGTTTTAATATTGTTATGCATCATTAGATCATCGGTTGATTCTGACATGTTAAAAATAAAGGCCTCAATATTTATTCTGGTATTGTAATTATTTTAAACCCTCTGAAAAATACATGTGAATACTTAAAGTGTAATTACGCTCTTCTGAATTATAGTATATTTTATATATAAACATTTTATATTTATCAGGCTGATTGTTTAAAAAGTAAAGCAATATTGGATTAAACTACACTGCTGGCCACACAAAATACAACACCCTGAAGGAAGCATGCAAACCATGTGAAATTTATATCATGCGTTTGCGACGATGAGCTATGCAAATCATTAGCATTGCAGCGCACACACATCACGGGCGACCGTAGCGCTATATAAGGGGAGAACAAATTGGCGATTTGAAGTATGGCAATTGTTTTTTTTTGCGTAAGCTGTTTACTTATGCCTCGTGTAAGACATTGAGCGTCTTTTGACCAAGTTTTTGAATTCGACCGAGGAAGAATAGCAGCCTATAGGGATTGCGGATTATCCTTCAGAGAAATCGGTCAACGTGTTGGACGAAATCAAGCAACTGTGATGCAGATCTGTGATCGCTGGATGCAGGAGGGAACGACGGATCCACGGGGCCGATTGCACCCACATCGTTGCATCACTGCCCGTGATAACAGGCAGATTGTGCGCATGGCAGTGATGGATCGCGCAGCCACATCGCGAACCATAGCACAACAGATTCAGTCTGCTATGCATGATTCGGTGTCCGCTCGTACCATTCGACGCCGTTTGCAGCAGAGTGGAGTGTCCTCAAGGCGTCCATTGCTTCGTTTACCCTTGACTCGAAACCACAGGTGTTTGCGCCGCCAATGGGGTGATGAACGGCGGACATGGACAACGGAATGGAACGACATTGTTTCCTGACGAATACCGCTTCTGCCTGCAACATCACGATGGTCGGATTCGAGTTTGGAGACACCGGAGTGAGAGGCTGCTGAACTGTTGCGTTATGCATCACCACACTGGTCCTGCACCCGGTATCATGGTTTGGGGTGGTATTGGATTTCACTCTCGCACCCCTCTAGTACGCATTACCGGTACACTGAACAGCCATCGCTACATCTCTGAGGTGTTGGAACCCGTGGTCCTCCCATGCCTTCAGCGCTTACCATCAGTCATATTCCAACAGGATAATGCGTGACCACACAATGTTCAAGAGTTCTTCTTTACCCATCAGATTGAATTGCTTCCTTGGCCTGCTTGTTCTCCCGATCTATCGCCAATCAAAAATGTGTGATCCATGCTTGCACAACGACTGGCCCGGAATATACCACCCGCTGCTACACCAGATCAACTTTGGCAATATATGGAAGCCACATGGACCGCTGTAGCCCAAGGATACATCCAAAGCCTCTTTGATTCTATTCCGAGGCGTATGGCAGCGGTTATAGTCAACAATGGCTGCTACACTAACTACTGAATTTGTCATCATCCTCACTTCACAAGAGTCTGTAATTTTAATCGTTTGATCTTTGTACATGTTATCTGCCAAATAAGTTTCGCTGTGATATCTCTGGTCCTTCTGGGTGTTGCATTTTGTGTGGCCAGCAGTGTATTTTCTCTTTTAATTAGGATACATAATTAAGCTATAACAGTTATATAACAATTTATGATTTAAACGGGTGCAATTTTGTACCTTGAAGGGTTTTTTAATGTGTTTTGCAAACAAAATTAATTTAATCATAAGTTGATTATAATGTTTCAAAAAGGTTTCAACACAGTATTTAAGAAAAACATGTGAATATGTAAATTCTATATACAATTTCAAATTTAATAATATATATTTAGCTAGCATTAAATTCTTTTTCTCAAAGTAATATTTATTAATCAAATACAATTTTTACTTATATGTTTTAATGTAAATGAAGTGTGGAAAAAATTTGTATTATTGTAAACAACAAGACACATACCTAAACTTATATTAGTGATAATCTGATTTTTAAAAATATGTATAAAATGTTAATTTTTAAAATTATATTTGAATAGGAATGATACAGTCGGGGATAAAAAACAGAATTTTGAGGAAATAGAAAATTTTACATTCTATAAATCTTGAGTACTGTTTAAGAATCTGTAACGTTGCCTTCTCCAGCAAATGTCATTCGTGTTTCTTCCAGCCAACACCAGAACCTTGGTTTTACTTTGTAATTCATCTCGGCACAAGAATTATTTTTAAGAACATTAACTTTTAAGAAGTGCACGAATAAAGTGGTTAAATTGTGTTAATAAAAATACAAGTATCAACAAATAAAAGGACTAGATAATATGCTTGGCCCTGTACTATGGTGAACATTTATAAGTGTTTTTACAATTTATAATGAATTATACATATCTATAGTATTTGTGTCATGTATTGAATACAAAAGAAATTGTTTTATTTATTCGGTGTGCATGAAGGTTGGAGTTCATGAATAGAATAAAATCTGAATATACTGCCCCAAATATTTATTCAAAATTTCGCAATAATTTTGGGCCACATTATAAAAAGAAACCGAAATATATAATGTCTGTGTATAAACCTTAATTATATAAAAATCAAATTTTAAATTACAACACAAACAAGTAATAGTTCCTAACCCCAAGTCATAGGAGTTTAAATCGGATTACTTAAAAAATGTGAGACGATAGTGATGAAACACAAGACAATCACTTATAATATGATGAACAGTGAAACATAACAGGAAGGATGCCTGATTAGATTGTGAAAATTTGGTTCCAAAATATACATTAAATTTGAGTTTAAATTAAAACCATATTCTTTAAAAAAATATATTCTGAAATATCTTACTCCTGTCATAAAGCATCTGAAATTTACTTCAATTCATAATAGAATTAATTAGGAATAAAAACTATTTTTGTCAACATTTTATTCTGAATGTATGATTTCTAACTTTTTGATTGCCACACAGTATTATTGGAACAAAAAACTGATGTACAACAATTCTTCGAAAATGGTAATTCCTTAACACCTTAAATACAAATATATATCTTAAAACAAGATTAAAAAAATGTATAATATTTTCTCTGTCAATTAAAAAAAAGACAGTTTCGTTACACACTTATGAAGTGAAAAAAAAATGGAATTCTTGTCGAGCATCATCGCTGTATAGTCATCGATAAAAAAAAAAAAAAAGCGTAGCAAAGTGGCTCAAAATTTTTAAAATTTCACAACACTGCTTTTTGAAAACTGTAATGTTATTCTATAAAATATAAGCGTCATACACAAATATTTACATGTATGAAAATAATTTTCGACACTGATCTATGCAAATTAAAGTAAGAAGTCACTAAGCTACGATTACAATGTAATATTATGGATAGTCTGTATAACACACAAATAACTATTCACAGAAAATCATTTTCAAATCATAAATCAGAAAATCATGATCAATAACAATTTTTAAGATATAAAAGAATCTTTCTGAAGATGTGAGTGAGTGACTGTGGGAAAAAAATGTAAACAAACACAGACGCGAAATTGAGTATGTGTACATACTCATTTTAATTTTCATGTATTCCGCGTGTAGCGTGGTAAATACAAAATATAGTTCGAAATATTAAAGCAAACCATATTTGTTTTTGAGCCCTAATTTGTAAAATACGTAATCAGTATATAAAAGGAACTTTTATAGTCCTTATATCTGTAATAATTTTTTGAGAATGCTGATTTCCCAATTTTTTTTTTTTCGTTTTGAATACTTGTAATGTTTCACATTCGATAAAGGTATACGCTCAAATCTGATACAAACATACTCATTTCAAAATGAGTACGTCTGGGTATTCATTTTTGAGTATTTCTTTTTTCTCTGTGAAGGTAAGCTAATTTATTTTTTAAACTTTTGTACGCATATTTCATGTTGTTTAAGAAAATATATTAATTTAATAGCAAAACTTGACCCAATATTTTAAACTATACACTTTATTACACAAACTGGCAAAGTTTCATATTGAAATGAGTAAAAATTGTTAATTTATGATCAATCGAAAAAAGTTTGTCAAAATGTTCTAATTTTGATTTCGAAAGGTACTAAGTACCCTGAATAGTTCAGATTCGAATAGTGGATCTTCATCTGTAGTGGCTATCTCCGGAACACCGAACCTGGTTATTCATCCTGTAAAAAAAGTCGAGGCACATGTTTTTGCAGTTTCGTCATGCATCGTATAAACCTCTGGTCACCTAGAATATCAGTCGATACACGTAATGCAGAATGTGTAATCACCAGACGATGGTAAGGGCCCAATTATGTTTCGGTAAACGGTATGGAATATCGACAAGGTGAGAGGAAACTATCAAACTGTTTGCTTCGAATGCCGTAATACTTTACTTTTCTGACAGGAGATGCAGTGCTTAGAAACACGGATGCAATCTCTGTTTAGAGAAAGCCAGATGAATCTTTGATTAATTTATTAGTGGCTTTACTTCCTGGATGAGAAGAATGAATACTATTAAAAGTATTTTTTCTAAAATTCTGCGGAACAAAGGTTCGTATAGTGCCAGTTGAGATGTCACACACCAATTTAAAACCAATGGAAAGCTCTATCTCCCGGAATTTTAATCATGAATCACCTTTCCCAAGATGCTTAAGATTGTCATCGAACTCCTACTCCAGAGACATAGACTCGTAATTTGTTTTGGTAGGTAAGCTAACCTCAGAAATATGAGAAAGCATACATCATAACAATACTCTAAATGATCTCTAGGTTCCCTCCGGATCAATGGTATGGCAAAAGGTTTTTAAGCCCACTTATCGTCGATCCCCTTAGGAAGTCAGAACAGCGTAAACAACAGAAGTGTACCGCTTATGGCTTGTTTTTTCTCCTAAACAATGTTTACAGAAAATTTTAATTAAAGAAGTCATGCTTCTTCTGGGAGTAGTACTCTTAAAAATTCGCCACAAAAATTATCACTAGAATTAACACACGAGATATTTTAAATGTGACCGTGCGTCAGCTTATTAAATGTTTATTCAAATGAACGATATATGCACATCGCATCATAATATCTGACGAAACCCATTTTAGTGACGCCTTGATGTATTATATCACTCATTTCCAAAGGTCATTTGTCAGTGGAAGCAAAGCACTGTTGTATACTTAAAACGCCAGGGTTCAATAATTACGTCGTTATGCCAAAATTATAGAAATTTTATTTACAGACACACTTTAACTATTGAAATGAAAACAAGACAAAAACATGGCGTCTCTCGCTCGTGAATATCAGTTGCTGAGTGATCCAATACACTTCGCGCGATACTACTGCAGCGCCACCTGTTGCCACTAAGTAAAATACAAATATCTTACACTTATAATTTGGGAGGCTTACACAGTGGATTCACAACATTCTTCCACCTTTGAGTAATATTCTTTACAATATACTCAAACAATATACATAAACATTATCAAAATACACTATATACATAGAAAAATGAAATACATAAAGCACTTACAGTGAAATTGAAATGAATTTTTACATTACATAATTATTTATACAATTTCGTATCGTCTTACGTGATTTCAAAATCCAATATCTGTCCCTTAAATTAGACATTAACAATGAAGTACCGGCATGTAATAAATCATTATATACACTTATTATCAATATTTTTACAACAGGATGATCACTAGGCATAATTACAGGAAACTTAAAATCATATTTATCATCCCTATAAACAACATTAGACTTAGCTCTTATAAGACCATGACAGTCCATTACTGGTTTTAGTTGTTTCAGTTTTTCATCATTTTTACCCTTAAAAGATTCTTTTTGAATCAGTAACATTAAGGTTCTTTCTCCTCTTTCTATCTCGTACAAAGATAAATCCTTAGAAAGATTTTTATCTGTATTTCTTACATTATTAAAGAACCTTAAAATCCAAGCTAACATTCTGACTATTTTCTTAAATGAAGAAAAATATCTGTAATACCAATTAACATCCTCTTCATTTTTTACCAAAGTTGTTAAAACGGTTTTCCGAACTTCGGAATTAACCAAGTCTTTCCTCGGTGCTTCAGTAGACTTAGGCCAGTTTTCCTCCCTCTCACGCAACCAAATAGGACCCTCCCACCATTTAGGTTCAATTAACTGTTCCACAGAACATCCTCTGGATAGTAAATCAGCGGGGTTAAGAGTACCTGAAATGTGGTGCCACATAGAAGAAGTCAATAAACGTATTTCAGAAACCCGATTATGAATGAAGGTTCCCCAGTTTTGGTTACGTTGTATCTATCCAACACAAAGCTGTAGTTGAGTCAGTCCAACAATAAACATCAACCTTAGGTAGATCAAGATCTTTAATTATAGAAGTGAGTAATCTAGATCCTATGCTACATGCTAAAAATTCCAGACGGGGAATAGTAATGAGTTTTAAAGGGGCTACTCTAGACCTTGCTTGCACTAAACTAATTCTCAACTCATCACCTTCTTCCACTCTGATGAATACACATGCACCGTAGGCCTTTTTGCTACTATCACAAAATAAGTGTAAAGTTATCGATTTACTTGTCGATTTTAGTCCAAATCACCTACTTATTTTAATATCTGAAAGTAAATGTAAATATTTATACCAAGACCTAAACTTATTAGCCAAATCTTCTGGGAGACTATCATCCCACTTAAGCTTAGAGTTCCATGTTTCCTGCAAAATCATTTTAGGAATTAACATAACAGGAGCTGTGTATCCTACAACGTCAAATATTTGGTGAGCTACAGACAAAACTATTCTCTTAGTAATTGTTTCATTTGAATTAATACTAACCTGTTCTATTTTGCAGGACAGTGTGTCCGTATCTGTGTGCCATTTTTGACCCAATACAGAAATACTATCTTCATTGTAGGAATCTTCCTCAAATATTTCATTGCTTATGTTTGACTTCCAACATCTGAGATTAAAATGACCAGATGACATGATTAATTTCGATTCCAAGAAAAACTTTCTAAGTTCAATCTCAGAATGTAAACTTGTCACACAGTTATCCACATAAAAAGATCTCTTAAGAATAGTTGCAGTTTGCCTTAAATTTTTTGGTAGCTTATCCAAATGAAATTTTAAATTCGCAGCCAGCAAATATGGACTGCACGTAATACCAAAAACAAATATTCTGTGTCGATACTCTTCTACCTGTTCGTGATTACCCTTATCAAACCATAGGAACCGTAAAAAATCGCGATCTTTTTCTCTTATGGCAATCTGTAGGAAAGCCTTCTCAATGTCAAAAGTAACATCTACGTAATTCATACGAAAACGATTTAAGATAGAGGGAATCATTTCAATTAAATTTGGCCCAGTTGCTAAACAATCATTCAAAGAAGGGACACCAGGTAAATGATAGCTAGCATTAAACACCGGTCTTATCTTAATGGTGCTATTTTCTTTAATTACAGGCCTGTGAGGTAAGTAATGAACACTTTTACTTCATCAGTTGGTGTTTTCTCAATTATACCAAGATCTAACCATTCCTCAAAAACCTTACTATAATCATCAAAATTATTGGAATTCGTTAGTTTTTTTTTTACACTTGAAAGGTACTTTTCCGCATTAATCTTATTACTAAGCAAAACTGAATAATCTAAAACCCAAGGCAAAGCGATCTCATACCGACCCTCATTATCAACACTCAAAGTTTCCTCAATATATTCATGCTTATTCTCTTGTAACTGAGCTTTGTTTTTACTAACTGGAGGTTCCGTAATGCCCAAAACATCTCATCTCCATAAATCACCCATACATCGCTCCTTTACAAGTAGTGACGTAATGAGAGAAGCCGAATTCTCAAAAGTTGGCTCAGTGCCAGGGTTAAACTTTCCCAAAATCGCCCAACCTAGTTTTGTATTTATCGCAGTCAGACCACACTCAAGATTTACAAGTTTACCAGTTAATAATTTACCGGCAACATCAGCACCAATTAACAATTTGATTTCCTTATCAACCTTTAAATTATTGGTCTTAAGATCACTAACTTTTATTTTATGTAACTTAAGTTCGTTAAACCAAGGACCAGATGGAATTTGTTTTAGACTAGAGCAGATACATTTTTGACCTAAAAAATTCCACTTACACTTATAACCATCATTAATGTCACTTAACTCAATTGAATAATTCTTATATACCGTCTCGGGGGTTTCTACTCCACCAAACAATGACTGTTTGATTCTTGTTTCACCCATACACTTAATATTCATTTCCTTAACAATGTCGTCACTTAGATATGATTTCATAGCACCTGAATCGTATACAGCTCTTATTAACATTTCTTTAGAACCATTCTTAATTTTAACTACGATAGTTTGCAAAAACACATCAGAAACTTCAATATAATTGTTGAGAAAGCTTGTTTTGGTTTCACTAATTTTGATTTCACTATCTCCATTTGAGACTTTTTCAGCTTTTTGAGAATTTAAATCCGGACACAAAACAACAAAGTGTCGTTTCTTACACAAGGGACACTTGTGTTTAGATTTACACTGACTAGCTCGATGATTACATTTGAGACAAACAAAACAAGCATTTCTCTTCTTAATAATTTCTTTTTTACAATCTAAGCTCATATAATAAGCCTTATCACAATTCTCAGATAAATGAAATACAGTATAACAAAATATGCAAACTGGTTTCTTATACTTAAACTTATTATCATAAAAATGATTCTTAGCATTATTATTAACATTAAGCAATTCACAAGCAGTAGGAACACTTTTTACCTCAGTATCATACTTATTTTTTTAACAACATATTTTTCAGACCTTAAAACTTCATGAGTAATCTTAATTCTAAACTCTGTATCTACTTCCTTTTTAACAAACTCCATTAGTGATTCCAAATCACTCTTACCTGTTTCCGCAGCGTCATTTTTTTGTCTCTCCCATATCTTAATTAAATCGGTTGGGAGGGCAGATTCAACCAACGGGAACAACAGGAAAGCATATTTATCCTGTATAAGTCCTAGGGACTCAAGGGCACGAATTTGAGTTTGTAGTTTGTCGTACAGAGTCAGGAAATCTATCTTCGTTTTGTCAGTTATGACCAGTTTCAAGAGTTCTCACACGTATATTTGTATCAATATGCTCTCTTTTCCAAAACGCTCCTCTAAATATTCAATAGCTTTATTGTAGTTGGCCTCCGTCGCTGGGAAGGATTCTTCTATCTGCTTTGCTATGGAGTCCGGCTTCATGGATTGAAGAAGATATTGAAACTTGTAGCGTACATCTATTCTTAAATCTTCATGTATTTTGTTGAATTGAGTCCAAAATGTCAACCAGTTACGTGGGTCTCCATCGAACTGAGGTAGTCGAATTTCAGGCAAATTCTGTTTCGCTTTCGCAGCAGCATGTGCACCGTCAGCAGGGTGATAAGTAGGGTTAGGAGACGCGGAACTACCGTTTTCGGTTTCGGCCGAAGCTATTGCTTTTTTAACCTTGATTTTAAACGTAGATAGCTTCTCATAATAATCCTGAGCGATTTCGTATTCCTTTTCATACTCAGCTTGAGTAATGCCAGCTTTCTTTTGAAGTAAGTTGAGGAATATCTCGTCCGATCTCTTTAAGTCCTTGTGTTTTTCCGTTAGCTGATCAAGGTGAATTTCTAAATCATCTACATCTAGACTTTCAGCGGCCAGTATTTCTTGTAATTTGTTGACTGTTTTTGAATACGTAGCTCTGGCTGCTTTCCTCTTCTGTTTGGCAATTTCCATTTCAGTAGTCATTTTCTTCTTTCGTTTTTGGCTAGCTTAAAGTTCGTTGACTTATCAACAATCCGATTGACGTATCGTAAGGATGAAAAAAACTTCGTCCAATCCCGGCAGGGATGCAACTATGTTGTATACTTAAAACGCCAGGGTTCAATAATTACGTCGTTATGCCAAAATTATAGAAATTTTATTTACAGACACACTTTAACTATTGAAATGAAAACAAGACAAAAACATGGCGTCTCTCGCTCGTGAATATCAGTTGCTGAGTAATCCAATACACTTCGCGCGCTACTACTGCAGCGCCACCTGTTGCCACTAAGTAAAATACAAATATCTTACACTTATAATTTGGGAGGCTTACACAGTGGATTCACAACAGCACTTTAAAAGGCAATAAAATAATTTTATGTGATATATTTACACAGATATCTCAGAAATTAGAACAAACTTCACTTTTTTATGAACATTTTCTAAATTCAAAAAGATATGGTTACTTCAATTCGTAAAATTGAGAAATTTTTCTTGGAAAAAATTTCCTGAACTTGAAATTATTCTAGATATTGAAATGAAAGAAAACTTCTAAAATAGGTTTAAAGAAATCTCAAGAATTTGAACGAATTATTCTGTATATAAAAGGTTGTTATACACTCAGAGACATTGAAAATAGCGCATCAAGAAGGGAGTTTCGGATTGAAATGAAATTTAATACACACATAATGATACAGAAGAGAGATTTGCCTGATCCCTAAATCAAGACAAACAAATACAGTACAACTTCATTTGCGCGTGCAGTACATGCCACAACTCGGTTCGACATTCAGCTGATTAGACGTCGGATGTTGTCGTGGCGCTGATGCAGCTCCACAATTCTTGAACAGCCATCTTCAAATCAGGTACAAAGTGACACAGAAGCACTTGGCGTTTCAACTGGTTCACCAAATGTTCTATGGGGACAAATCCAGGAATCGGGTTTAGTTTTAGTTTTTATTAACGTCGTAGTAGAAGCAACAGAAGGGTTATTGGCGACGGACCTTGTAATTTTGAACCTCGGTCAAGTGACGAGGACGACACCTGAGCTGGTACCCCCTCTCCCACACCAAAGGGAGGGCTTTTAGTCCGGACAGATTTAACGTGCATCAGCACGGCGGGTCTTTGGCGGCCAAGGATCGGACCCACGACTAAACGAAAACCGCCGGCCACGAATCCGAAACCACGACCACTAGACTATCGCGGCCACATACAGGAATCGGGACGGCAATAAAAGAGTCTCAACATGACGTAGAAGTTTTAGTTTAGTTTTCATAAACGTCGCACTAGAAGCAACACGAGGGCTATTGGCGACGGACCTCGTAAAATATGACGTAGAAAGTAGAGAGGCATGCGGATGAGCATTATCTTGTTCAAAAATTGCCCCTGGAAGACCATTTAGGTAAGGTTCCATGTGGGGGTCGAAGAATGTCATCAAAATGACGCCAACCCGTTAAGGTTCCACGTACCACAATTAGAGTGGACCGGATATTATACGCTACGGTTCCCCAAATTATTATACCAGCTGTACGGGCAAAGTATGGAATTGTACCATTCACCAGGGCGCCTCCATACCCGTACGCGGTTATCATCTATCCTCAAAAAGAACCGGCATTCATCACTAAGACCAAGTGTAGCCAATTTGTGACATTCCACGTCGCTCTGGCTTAGCACCACTGTAGATGGAGTCGCCGATGTTTCGGTGTTAAGGGGAGGGGGCGAAAAGAGCGATTGGATTGCAGATAAACTTCCACAACGCATCTGGAAATGGATTACGGAACAACTGACAGTCCTACATTTGATTGTATTGTGGAACGAGTCACTGTGGGATCCACGAGCACTTCCCGCACGATCCTGGTCGCTCCAAACCAGTTCTCCACACATGGGTACCATCTAGTGCCTACTGCTCCTAACATGTTCTGATGGTACACTCCGAAGGATCGACCTGGAGAGTAACGCGGCACTTCAACCAGCCTGCAGTTTTCATGCCGATGGTCAGGTCCCTCTCAACTCGCTTAAATTTGCGAAATGTCTTCTCACACGTCTTACTTGGCATCCTTCGCTTACTAAAGTCCTCCTAGAGTTGGAATGTGATCGTTACGTTTATGAATCTTCCATTATGCGCCGGTTTATACAGAGTCCACTTCCTGATTACATTGGACTAAACTTGGATTATTTTCATATCAACATTGGACATCATTCAACTTCTTTGAAAAGTTTCGTGATTGTAGCTCGCTTCTTCTGGGTGTGCTATTTTCAATGTTGCCGAGTGCAATTAAAGTTCGACTATTCAGAAGGCTGTAGGGCCGGTTTTATGGCTCTCAAACATAATTTCGCTGGCATATAATATGGGTAATGCACCCCCTGAAAATTGGGGGGAAGTTAGCAACAATTTTCGTCAATAGGTAACGCTGCGCCAATGTCTAAGGCGTTTTTTCATATAGTTTTTATTACTGAAGCAAAATTAAATTCCTTTGAGTTTTTTCGGTTACATTAAAAGTATTTTTGAAAAGAGCCAACCATATGTGATTTTCTTTTGGCAATGAGTCAAGCATGTTACAGGATTCTGACAATATGTTAGGTGATTGCTATCAAGTTGGTTAAAAAAAAAAATTTTTTTTTGGTTCTTTTTAAGATAACTTAAAAATATTTTCTTTCATTTAGTGAGATTTTAAAACATAAAGAAAATTAAATAAATGACTGGGTCGACTGGTCATCCAGTAATCAATGTTAAATAACCCTGTTAAACGATCAAAGGCTTTAATTATGAAGATATTAGATGAACAATTGGTGGAAGCATAATCAAATATGGCATTTCTAAATTTTTGAAGTACAAGAATACCCATACACTACAAAACCAGACTTTTAATAGCAGAATAAATATAAGTAAAAAAAAAAAACTTTTATTTTAAGATGGATTTATTTAAAAATAATTTTTTTAATGTGAAATTGAAAGCTTGAGACGCTTATTTAAGATACCTAATTACCGATAAATTAAGCACTATAGCTACTTATATTTGAGATCAAAAGAAAGGTAAACACTTCAAGCGCTTATAAATGTATTTTACATTTTTAAAAATAATAATTTTTATACTTTTTAATCCATCTTTAAATAAATGCCTGATTAATTTTTTATACATTTTATTTTATTCTTATTATTAGAAAAGAATTAATTTCTTTTTATTTAGGAAATTTAAACTAAAAAAGTGCAATTATGTGAGGTATATACATATGCAAAATTTCAAGTTGATTAGACGTTGTTAAGAGCAAGGCCCAGGAGTCCACAAGTCAGTCACTGCTTGAGCATACGATAGTACTGTATTGTTAGTGGAATTATACGTACATGCAAAATTTCAGCTCGATCGGATAATAGGAAGTGGGTTAAAGTTCGAGTATACATTTTGAACTGGACAGACCAAAGTAAGTTAAATAAAACTTGTAAAAAGGTATATCAGCACGTAGTGATAGAAGTACTTATATGACAAGTTCGGAGTATACAAACTGGAAGCAGAATGCAATGTGAAGCTTAGTGCAAGATTTGTTCGCCGCAGACTTAAGGAAGTAAATCTTAAAACAAGATTTCCACATACACACACAAATGACATTTTTATCCCTCAAAGACTGTATAGATAAAACTGGACTAAAACGCATGTTAACAAACCAGCAGAACAATGCTTTTTGAATCAATGAACCGAGAATCAGCCTGTTTGGTAGTGATGGTATTACATAAGAAGCAGAGATTTGCATCCCGATTGCATTGCACTTACTTATGAACAACTAATTAGTGTTATGATCTGGAGCTGTGTGACAGCAAAAAGTTTCCATCGAATTTATGTGATTAATGAGAATTTAAATGCTCCAAAATACTTAAATGAAATGCATGAAAATAGATTGAAGGCTTTTAACGGATAATATGATTCAACCACATAACAGAATTTAGTTACTTGACAAGTTGATAATATATACAAAGAGTGATTTCATGACAATCATATTCCACTACTAAATAGGTCTGGAAATAGGCCAGACTTTAATCCAAGCCTGGCCAAATCAAAAGACTTTGCAGGCCCTTATGACATGCTTTTTATTCCAGCGGGTCGCATTACACACACATTCATACATATGTATCTTTTGTATGTGTATGTGTAATGAATTCAATTTATCCCCCCCCCCCCCCTTTTTGTTCTTTTGAATCCAATTCAAAAATTCTCACGTTCAAAACTATTTCTACTTTCGACTCGCGAGTAGCAGGAAGAAACTTATCTCTCCGAATCCCATTAGAGAAAACAAGATCATTCTGCAATAAATTAAGGAAAACAACATTTTAATGAATTAAATGTATTTGTAAGAAATATAATATAAAACAAAAACTCACCTGCGGCTACAACACAACACTCGTGTTAAATTATTAGCGATCAAAAGACACCAAGCAGTCGGGCTATTTGGAACCATACGTTTCTGGGTGAAATGTATTGGGCTTGATGCAAACAGAGTGGCTGCTGCTATTTCACATGATCCGCGCGACGCATTTTCTTCATGCGTCTAGTAATGTACACCCTCAATCACAAGCGTGTTTGATGGTTAGGTATATATTGTGCACAGCCTACGCACTTTTTAAAATGACGTCAACTGTGTAACTGTTTCAAAACAAGAATAAAACAACAATTTATGACGATAGTTGATTCAATATACACTGAGATATTCCCGTAGTAATGGAATTCATATAGTTCATATTATATTCTATTGTAATAGAATACGATACAAACCATTTATAAAAAATGTTCTTTGCACTTTTATGTACAATTAAAGTTTAAATTTTTGTTCATATGACCCAGCTCCGCGGATTGGCCAAGCCTGCTTTAATCCCATACAAAATCTAAGAATCTGACTAAAGAAACTAGTGTCAAAAGCAAGACGGGGGAAAACCGAATTAATAGAAGAAATAGTTTAAATCTTGGTTTCATATTACATAAGCTCCAGAACTAAAAAAATTTAGTTCATTCCGTGGGAAGGTGTTGCAAGGCCGTAAATGAGGCTAAAGGTTTTCCAACTAAATGTTATGACATAAGAATTTTTGTACATCTATTTTTGTTTCAACTTTCTTCTTCGTAATTACTGCCTCTAATAAAAATTTCGTTATTATAATACCATTTCGATTTAATTATCTTTGCATTCATATGTAATTTTATATTTCTTCAAGAAAGTGGCGTTAGGAGCCACCAAACTCTTTTTTGAAAAGGTTTCAACAATTTAGGCCACTAGTATATATTCAAAATTAAGAAAATTTGCATATTTAGTAAATTTTGAAAGATAAAACTAAAGCTTCCAAACTAAAATGTAAATTTTTTGTAAAGATGACGTAAGCGTGGAATGCTCATTTAGATGAAAATGCATTGCAAGTGCGCGTGCCAATTTCCACGCTTCGTTCATTCGCACACCTCGGCGATTTTAATTATGTGACATTTAAAGAAGTTCAAAAGTAAAGAGTTAAAATGAGTAACCATCGACGTTTGGATCATGGAATGAAGAGGTGAATCGTAGAAACTTGAGACAGGGCAGTTTTCAAATACAGATTGCTACAGACTAATGTATGGCACATCATTGTGCATAACTTATATAGTTTAATGAGACCGAATGCGTAGAGATGAGGCCTAGCCAAGGTCATCGGAGAGCTACGACGATCAATGGTCGAATATCTATTTTCCCATATAGTGAAGCGTAATAGATTCTGAAATGTCTTGTAACTTCATGCGACCACAGGAACCGAATATCAACAACGAAACATGTATCAGCAGGAGACATTCTATTCACTGATGAAACCAGATAAAGCCAACCTACTGATTCTCGACGTATCTTTATGTTACCGTTTGATTTTCACTTTCGATTTTTTTTAGCTATGCTTTACAAAATGAAGTAGTACAATATTTTAAAACTTATAAAACATAAGCAGATGAAAGTAATGAGGTTAATTATTTTATTTAAATGCTTTGAAACGTAATAAAGATTGTAATAACATTACAATTTAATTTTAGAACAAATTGTATAACTTGAAAATTTTAAATAAAATAAATCTATAAACATTTGTTCGATAAAAATAAAATATAACTAGAATAGAGATAGAACAAGAAAATGACATTTTAGGTATATATATTGAATCACAAACGCGTAATAATTTCCTTCCGACTTCAATATGTACAAACTCAAGTGCAATTATAAAGTAAAATTATTTAATATTACATCATTTCTTAACTATGATGCTGTTTCAATTTTCAAACACATGCATTTCGTGCATATAGCAGTACTTCTCTCATTGTACTTTTTCTGATTGTAGAAGAATTTTTCATGTTTATGTACGAAAAAAAAAGGAAATTTTTTTTATCTCTCTTTCTTTCATTAATGTTCATAACCTACAAATATATTTTCACTATTTAAATGTGGTTAAAGTCGTTGGGTGAACTTAGTTTTGATTGTGTTTGAGTTTGAAAAGTAATTAATTCCACATGAAATCCGTTTAATATTATAAATAAACAAACAAAAATCTTAGTTTACATATTCACACTAGTATAGAAAAAAACAACTTTAAAACATTTAATTAAATGATGACATTTTAATGAATAAAGGAGAAAGATTTACAAATGTAACCTATTTTGAAAATTTTGACAATTTCATTTCTTCTGTATTGATTAAATCACTATTTCATACTTTAATTATTATAAATATGCATAAATGAAATATTATATACACATACTGCATTAATGCATACACATAAGCAGATTTAGAAATTCCTTCAAAAAAGGTTTGGAATTCACAAATTCAAATATACATCAATTCTATTTCGCATTTGGGTGTTATAACCTAGGTGGAGATCATTTGACCTTGCGTATTTTGTGGTGGATTTGAACTGGGTACCTATCAGTGTGCAGATAACGTATCCAGTGCATTTTAACTGTGCCTTTGCCACTTGAACCAGAAAGGAATTCCTTGCCTGGCCAGTTGTAAAGCGCCTTTATTCGCGTCGCCAGTTATAGCAGAGCAACGCCGCATGCCCCTTTCCTGGGGAGATAAGTATTTTTTACTGTTAAGAGACTTCCTGAACGATATTTACTCAAGTTGCTTTTCTAATCATTACTGTAACTGATATGCATTCCCTGTTGTGTTTAGTGTCATTTGGAACATTTTCCGTTGGCGTCATCAACAGTCTCTAGTAGCCGCAGTAACTTAGTGGTCACAGTAACAAAATCGAGACCGGCATTGTTTCCGTTGAGTAATAGGTTCGAGTCTTGATACCACTAAAGACCCGCAGTATAGCCGGGTTGATGCACGTTAAATCTGTTGAGGTATGGAAATTTGAAGAGGGGTACCACCTCATATGTCGCCCTCATAATTTGTCCGGAGGTTCGAAATTACGAGATCAATCACCAATAGCCCTAGAGTTGCTTCGAAGTGGGACGTTAATAAACAATCGAAAGTCAGTAGTTGAGATGGTCTATTTGATGTGAGCACTGTAGCCATTTACTTGGCCATTGATTAACGAATAGAGTATCTTAGGCACACCGAGGCAATTTTTCTTTGGGGAAGGGGTATATTCAACCAGTAGTTCTCAGATGGGAGGTGTTGCCATCACGTGTTCCAAGTCCTGGGTCACCACTTCAGCTTTCGGCTGTTGTCACTTTGGCGGAAATCGGTTTACCTAAGGTTTTTGAATAGAGTATCTCAAGGGCTGCAGACTTGTCTGGCGATCTTTAGTTGCGCATTGTCTAGCTAGTCAAAAAGGAATTCATTGCTTGGGCTAGTTATTAGATGCTTTTACTCCTGTCGTTATTAATAACAAATTATAGGAGAGCACCGAAACAAACCCCTTCTTGGGGAGCTAAGTCTTTTTCCCATTCAAGAGACTTTACGAATGAAATTTAGAAAAGGTTACTTTTCCAACCTTTACTTCGACTGATATACACCCCATTTCATGAGTGTCATTCCAAACAATTTCCGTTGACGTCGATGATAGTTTTAAGTTCAGATAATGAGTCTATTTGACACGTGACCAGTAGCCCTGTTTAATAGACTAGAGATTAATAAGTGCATAATATTCAAGTTCTGGGTCACCATTTCATCTTTTGGCTGTTGTTACCTTGGCAAAGGTGCGTTGACTTAGGAATTTTTGCACAGGATACTTAAGATTTGAACTAAGCACCAACCGGTTTGCATATCTGTCCAAAACATCTTTGTCAACTGAGTCAAAAAAGAATTCCTTTTCAAGTCAGTCATTAGGTGTTATTACTCAGTTGTTAGTTGCAACTTATGGAAGAGGGCTCTCGAACAATCAGCATAATGTGTGATCATACATATGATTGCAGAAGGTTATTTGAATCTTGTTTTAGATGTTAGCAAGAAATACTCACTCTATTCTTATTTGAAATGTACTGCCTTAGCTACTATACATGAATGTTTCCCAGTTTATTCCTGGCTTCATGTCTACACTGATGGTTCAGCTGAAGGGGCTATTAAAAAATGCTGGAGCTGGGGCTTACTCTATCGAATTTACATTGTCTTCTGCCGTTGGAAAATACTTTGACAACTTCAATAGTGAAATAGCCACCATCTCCTTAGCCTTGGATAAAATAGAGCAGAGTAAAAAGAAAAATATTGTCTTTTTCATTGATTCCAAGGTGGCAATTACTCTCTTAACAACTTCCTATATTTCCAATTGAGAGATCTCTGGGAACTGCATGGAAAAAATAGACAAACTATTGAATATTAAGAACCGCATTGTTCTGCAGTGGATTCCAAGCCATTGTGGGATATATGGAAATGAGGAGGCAGATATGTTGGCCAAAATGGATCTCAAATGATGCAACCCAATCTTCTTCTGTGACATATAAAAAGATATATATGCTCTAATCTCAAATCTAACCATCTCAGTATAAACAGAGAAAAGGCCTCTGGGAGAAAATGGGAGTCCTTGTTGAAAAAGTTATTAAGGATTTCCTGTTTCCTACCTAGAGCAGTCAGAGTGGCCTGTGTTTAAACTGCAATTCGCATTCACAGAATAAATCAAAAGTTCCTACCAGTCAGACGAAGATCATCATCATCAGGTCAAGATGTTGCATTTCGAATAAATCCACACAGAGTCAAGGAAATCACTCTATTGACATCAATTACTTTTAATTTAACTTTAAGATGTCACAACATAACAAACATTAACTATTAGTAAATATCCTAATTCGCAGGCATAACAAATTCACCGACAAAGTTCACTTTCAACATCTTCCTTCTCTCACTTACTCAGAACTAAACATAACTTTTTTTCCTTTTTCACATTTGGCGCCTAGCACCCTCTATCGTTAGTTTCAACAGCCTGCTTTAGACTTGCTATGGGCCACGATTATTTACAGAGCCACCTATATAAAATTGGACTCACGAATACAGATACTTGTCCTCTTTGTGACCATGGCATGAACATGACTGGAATACACCTCAGCTTATGCCCTACCATCCTCAATGTTTTTAACTCTTCATATTTGTGTGTTACTGACAACATTTTAACTGACTGCTTTTATCGTTCTTCACTGTATTGGGCAGCTCGTCGACTCATTACTCAAAGGTCAGAGACAGGCATAGGATAAAAAAAAAAAAAGTTGCAACTTATGGAAGAGGGCCCTTGAACAATCAGCATAATGTGTGATCATACATATGATTCTTCACATTTTAATGCTTGGACAAAAAGAAAAATCAATTTTGATAAATTTTTTCAACTTCATATAGATATATCTACATAAACAAATCACTAGATTTATGTTTTAAAATGAAATAATTTTATAAATAGAAATGAAGTGACAGTCAACGGATTAAAAAAGGGAATTTTAGACATTATGCATTTATTATTATTGTTTCTTCATGAAAAATACTATAATAAAAAAAATGATACCGAGATATATTTTTTTCGTAACCATTTATGGGTTGCAAGAATAATTTCTGAATCTGCTAATGTGACAGCACATCCATCTTTCAAAATATACAAAGAAAATTTCATATTTACATTTAAAAAAAATATTTTTTTTTATAATTCCGCTCGTCTTGGTTTAGACATTCGAGGTCCTTTCTTAATATTCATCTTCTTCTGTTTTGGCTGAACACTGTTGCTTGGTGTGGTTACCTTAAAATAAGTACATAAAATGCATTTAGGAAAGAAAATACTTGGACAAATGGAGGATAAAATTACATTGCACCGAACAATTAGCACAATATAACAAAGAGTATAAAACTGGTAGATTAAAATAAGGACTATTGAGAAAAAAATCAGGCTTGCATTGAATTGGCTTGTTAAAAAGCAGGAAAATGTTATTTTCCCTGGTTGCTTTTTGTTGTTGGTAAAGACTGGCTGCAATACATGTCCTCAACATGGAGAACATATTTTCATAAAAGAAAAAAATCCCACTTTTGATACAAGTTTGTGTGATTATAACACATATGCTGCTCATTAAAACTCAATAACATTACATTTTAGCACAGTTTTTAAACTTAACAAATAAAATAAAAAATTCATTTATACTTACCATACAAAAGACAAATTATGAGACATATTTTACAAAGGAAAATAATTTATTAAAAAATTAATAGTGTAATAAAATGTGATGCTCTCTAAATGCAAGCAAAGTCAGAATCACACTAATTTCATACTATTTGTTTACTTAAAATGTGTAGAGTTCAAGTATTATCATTTAACATTAGGTGAAAACCACTTAAGAGGGAAGATGGAGGGAAAAAAGATGTTGTCCTGAAAGAGAACTGGAAATAGACAAAACAATTTTTTATGTAATTAAATTATGCTACAGCAAAAACAAGAAAATTTTACAGAAACTATAAAAAAAAAACTCTGAGAAATCTTACAGTAACTATAACATTTAAAGTAGTGTAAAAACAGAAGCGTAGAGTTTTTAATTCTTGTTGTATATTGAAAGAAAAATTGCGATCATACAAAGATAGAAATAATTTAAAAGTACAGATGTTTTAATAAAACATATCTTAAGCCATCTTTTATGAGTAATTTATTTCATATATTGTGTTCTTAAAATAATGTTTTGTGGAATACAGATTTTACTGTATTACACATTTTAGGATACACTAAATATAACACTAATTATATATAACTCAACAAAATCGGTACATTTTTCAGGAACAAAATTCAAAAAGCAAGCACAAAAGAGGGTAAATTCTCAAGGAAAGAAAAATTTTTATGAACAGAGATACACAACAAATTTACATAAGTTACGACTTTTGTAAACATACGATTCTGAGTTTTGATTATTTGAGATGTACTATTATTTATTCGCCATTAAAACTAAACAATACTAAAATCCGCAAATAAATTCGAGGTGATTCGAAAAAAAATTTTATATCACTAAAAAACATGTTTGTGAAGTGGGATGTTTTGAATAGTGTATTTATAATAAATATAACAGTTCTTATAAAAAAAATCAAAATTCTTCTTAAATAAAAAAATATTTAATAGAACCTATAAAGTTAACCTAAATTAATCTATCCTAAACTAATCTAACCTAAATTAACCTAACTAAATTAATCTAAAAATTTTATAAGGTTGTATAGTCCTGACACATACTATTACATTTATAGATGGTTGAGGTTTTTATGTTGACCATTTTTGTATGTACAAAAATGTACAATGATCAAAGAAGGACAGCATTATCTAAATTCTTAAGCTGACCAGTTGAATTCAATCAACAAACAGTGATAAAGGGTATCAATTTTTCACCTTAATTGTACTCTTTTCCCAGTATTCTATAATATCTCATTACATAGTTTCAAGTTCCTATTGTTCTTTACAGTTTGATGGCATTTTGCCATTACTAAAAATTTATACTGAAGGCAAGCAAATACCCTGGAGATCCATGATTGAAGAAAGGAAGTTCAAGGGCAAAAATTGAATTTGGAGGTTCTATATAAATCTCTGTCTCACTCCCTCTTAAAATGTTATATGTTTAAAATATAAAAATATATAATTTCCAATCCTTTTATCATTTATATATTGTTCTCCATTCTAAAAAGGTTATTTTCAACTTCAGTAGCCAAGTAATGAGTTTATTGAGAAAGTATTTTAGAACCACTAGTGTATTCTAATTTAATTCATTAGACTCAAAACAACTTCATGACATTTAAGCTAGATTTGAATAGTTTGTATTTTGAAAAGGATGTAAAGGTTACTTTTGAATGTATTGTAGAAGGAAACAATAACTTTGGTTATGGGCTGATAAGCTAAACTGGTTTTTATATCAAAATGAGTTATTCTTACATCTAGATTTTATGCAAAATTTAGTTAATTTTCTGATAGGTACTAGAAGCAATCATTTTGAGCAGAGGATCTTAACTTTAAAAATATTAATTTCTCCTTTTTTTTAAAATTAGCAAAGCTTTTTCTACAAATATTAAGTCAAATCTATATTAACAAATATAAGAAAGCATGACAGTTATATGTCTTCAATAACACCATACACGAAATAGTAATCCCCCCCTTTTTTTTTCCAGATTTATTAATCAGTGATTTGAATTGGCACAAATGTCCCTTTTTCCTTCTGCATGAGTCTATATTCGATACATGAAACTATGAATGTAGCAATTCATAAAGATCATAACAACACTTCATCAGTTTTTTTTTTTATATGTTTGATTTCTAAAATATTTCTTCTAGCAGAACAGTTGAAATGCAATTCAACCAATCAATGTCATTTTCAAATGAAAATTTTCACACATCGAACATTTTTTTTTTTTTTTAAAGAAAACCTATTTAAATTTGCTTAAGAGGAAATATTTTTTAAACATTGATGGATGGGTCCATTTTTTAAGTACGCTGAGCTGCAAATAAGAGAAAATAGTTCTATAATAGAAACAGTGTTCTATAAGGACGTAAGTGTTGGTGCAAAACTTGAAATCTAACATTTTTCATTGCAGTAAATTCTTTTTTTCCCTCTTACTACCATGTGTCACACATTAGGTCAAGTTCTAATTGTTCAGCGCAAGAAGGACAAACCTTAATTATAGATGCACATTCTATAATCACTGATAAAAATTATAATTAAAAAGATGGAAACCTAAAAGCTTTAAATTATTTTATTTAAAATCAAAACTTGATTGTTTGATAAAAATGTTTGGTTTTTTACAAAGCTCCAATTATGCTATTTTTAACATAATATTACACAAATAACTGCTATTAGAATAACTTATTACTATATACTAAGATAGGTTTAAAGCTTTACTGTCAACCACATATTGAAGATTTTTTTCAACAAATCTGAAATACAAATATTAAAACTTTTTATTTGGAAATTGTTTAAGTATATCAATTAGTACAGCAAGCAATGACAGAAAACTGTCATGAAAATAAATGTTCAGAATAATACGACTACCTAGTACTAAATGTTGACCAATACATAACAGTGCCTTCAGTAGTTATTATGCATTTTCATAAATGAATCACATATTTTTCAACACAATTACACTGTGATATTTAAACGAAAAATATACAAGTTTTGACATTATATGATCTGAAACGTACTAAACAAGTTCAAAAATATAAATTTAGAATCAGAAAGCTTCCCCCTTCTTTTTACAGTTGGATATGTTAACCATTTCATATTTAAAAGTTAATACAGTTTAAACCTCAAAATCAACTTAAATCTTCAAATTAATCTAAAACTATAAAATGAGAATGTTATTATTACAATGGATTTAATACTTAAAGAAAGAACATTAGTTTAAGTTATGTAAACCCAGAATAGCTATGAATGTGGACCACAAATTGTAAATATAGATATTTGGAGATAATGACTAAAAATACTATTAACAATATTACAAAATTAAATTTTAGAACATCATTAATTTACAAGTGACACATTTTTTAAGTTAACACATATCAGTTTTTAACAAAGCAGCATTCATAAAATCAATCTCAAGTTTTCTTTATGTGTACAATTAGCACAAACATATTTAAAATTGTTAAAAAAAATAGTTAAATCGCTACTTAAATAGCAAGTTAATTCTTAAGGATGTTAAAGTAGAGATGGAATATTTAAAAGAATTTTATAATTTGAATCTCTCTAATATATACTTACATTTTTACTTCCATAGACAAGTTGTTTACAGAATAAAAATTTGTTTTACATGACAATGAAAATTGTCTCGCAGATTTAGCATTTTTCAAAAACAGCCTGAGACTATTAACACACATTAACCAGGGACTATGATTACTAAAATGAAGATTACAGAATTAATACAAATTCAGAAATAATATAAGTTTCAATATCAATATGAATTTTCTGTGTAATGAACCTTTTCATTAAATTGCAGAGTAACTGGTTAATTCAAGAAAATTAATAAATGGTCATGTATGCAATCTTTATGGACGATTGCTCCTTACTGACATTTTGTTTCTTTTTAACAAATTCATAGACAGATTTAAAATGAGAGTGGAACTAGCATGTCATATTTTTCAGTTCTGGGCAAAAGTGACTTTTCTTTCAAAATATTTAAAAAGCAAAATCCTAGTGAATATGACAGCTTAAAAAAAATTCTTTATAAACAGGTATAGCCACCATTTGTATTTATAGTGCAGTTAAATCTCATACATGCACATGATGGTTATAAAACCATAATGACAAATAAGAATTAAGTAAAAAAAAATCCTAACCTGAACAACAAAACAAAAGTAATACCCACAAATACAAACTAAGACAAAAGTAATTTTAAAAATAAACTAATTAAATGCTGTCAATAACCAATTTCTGGTGGAAACTTTCAAAACAATTTGGACATAAAACAGGTTTATCTATGCATCCTTTGCACATCTAACCTAAGTTTCTTTCTTATATTTTTCTCCAGCATTCTTTACAATAAAAAAAAAAAATTTTCTCTTATAATCTGCAGGAGCTGGAAATTTTTCTGAGAGATGTTGAAATTCAGAGAGATTAGACTGAATGGTGTTTTAGCTCAATGGACCTGGTTTACTAATAACTCATGACTCATAATTCTTGGACAACCTCCTCTACTTTTTATCACTAAATCTTTACTGATTTCTACTCTATTCTAAAACACTTTCTTAATTTTAAAGCACCATTGTGTTCCTACTTCCCAGTTTTAAAAACGAATAGAATTTCAAACTGAATGACTTTTGTGTTAAAAGGATTTGGCTGGCTTTAATAACCTTTAACTAAAAGAAACATGAGGGCTATTGGCGACAGACCTTGGTCAAGTGATGAGGACACCACCTGAGTTGGCATTTCCCTGTCCTAAATGAGAAAAGGAAGGAGGAGAAACAGTAAGCTTAAAAATAGGGGATACTTTGAAAAATCACAAATATTTTTTTTTTTTCAAATTTTAAGCTAATTTAGTAGTTGTTATGCATATTTAAACCCCTTACTAATTAAAAAAAGTTTGATTTTGTAGCATCTAGCTGGCCACAGCCAATGATAAAGTTGGAGTTAGTAACATCAAACTAGTGTTGCAACATTAACCTTATCATTAAAAAAATATGTCATTAGCTTTGGTACAATTCAAATTTTTTAGGATGAAACAAAGGATATTTAATAAACATTTAATTGATGGGAAGAATTGCTAGTTCTGGAAATAAATTTTTACAATAAATTCTCTTCATACATATGTTTTATTTAAAAATTATCCATAGTTAAAACAATAAACCTTAAAATAAAATAATAAATAAAAAGTAGAGTTTTGAAACAATTTCAGTAAAAAAGTTGTTGAAAGGTAGAATGAATTTATTTAAAAAATTGTCATTATGTGGAAATATTAGTAAATATAACTGAGTTAGCTGAAATATTTTATTAGACAGAGTGGAATATTGAGAACACAGTTTTGCCTTTTCACAAAATGTGTGACATATATGAATTAGCCATGAAAGTTATTTCATGCTGTGTCATATATAAATCACCATTTAAAATTATTCTGTGGTCAGGTGTACCAAGTTTGAATTTTGAGAAACATTAGCATAGATGTCACACCTTTTGTGAAAGGATATTTTTTGCCACTAAAGGAAGCTTTATGTCATAGTGATATTTATCGAAAATGCAATATGTTGACTTTCATTCCTTTGCAACATTTCTTTAATTTTTGCTATTTTATTTTACAATGAGAATGAGATTCAAGGGTGATGAGCAATGTATATGAAGATTTGGTCATTTAACTGTCCTATCAGTATATTTCACTATAATGTTAAATAAAATCTGATTATATGGATAATTTCTATTATACACATATATGAGTTAAGTTAAAATTTATATTACTCTAGAGTTATCTCATAAAGTTTTTAAGGAAAATGTGATGGTTTTAAAATTAATCACAGATTTCCTGATAACTATTTAAGTGCTCCTCTCATAAAGTATTGAAAACTGAAACAATTGGACTACACATTTTATTTAAGCAAATTTTTTCCAAAGTTAGGCTTAGTAGCACAAATTCCCACCCCCACAAGACTGACCAACCAGAGAGAAGTTCGGTGATAGAGGAATGAAAGGGTGAAAAGAAACATGAAAGGGTTTAAACAGGAAATATAACTTATTACAACATTTTCCAGAAACATGATATATAGACTTGGACATGTCACATTTAACCTAAGCTTATTAATGAAATATTTACAAGTCAATGTATACTTACAAGGAAAAGTTATAATTAAACAAGAAAATTACTTGAGTCAATACAGCTGTTTCTTGTTAATAATGATAGCATGCAATTTCTACTAAACTAGAGTTAAAAATAATCAGTAGAATGATGTGTTTCAATTATGAATACAGTTTTGATTTCCTAACCCAGTCACAGAAAATCAAACCGTGGTTGGCTTTATTGTCAAAAGGGCCAAATTACATTAAAATCTCATTAATTTATGGGGGGAAAATACATATATATATGATCTAGTTAAGGTATGGAAATATAAAAAAGATAAAAAGAGGTGGGTGACAATAAGAGTCAAAAATGGAGATGAATAAATAGGATATCACCAGGAAACAACACCCATGTTCACTAAAGACAGCAAATCCCACAGGAGAAGGGAAAGGTCACTTGGGCATCTCAGAGTTGTAAATCCTATATTTATTTATAAGTGAGTGCCTGAGGGGTAAAATCAAAACAATAAAAGAGGTAGAAATTACACTGTATGCTGTTGAATATATATATTAAAATGAAACTTCGTTTCCAATTTGATTCTGATTCGTGCTCCATTAATAGAAAATTGAGTTTAGTTTTTATTAACGTCACACTAGAAGCAACACGAGGGCTAATGGTGACGGACCTCGTTATTTAAAACCTCAGTCTAGTGACGATGACAACACCTGAGCTGGCATCCCCTCTCCTAACTTCCACACCACACCAACAGGAGGACTTTGAACCCCATTTAACATGCATCATCCCCGGCTACACAGCGGGTCTTCAGCGACCAAGGATCGTGTTGTCATATCGCGGTAATCATAGGGAATTACGTTTTCCGATATGACGTCATCTCACGCATCTGGCAATGGAATCGGAAATTTGCATTCGACGGTGTTTTTTTCTATTACGTCATATGAAGTTGTTTTTCATTGGATGCCGATTTGTAACTGTCAAGTTGACGGTATCGAATGCAAATTCCCGGAGATATATAAAGGAGATCTGATTAGATTGTGATAGAGACTTTGGCTAATAATGTGTTGTAAATAAAATAGTGATTTTAAAGTATTAGAATTAGTCTTTTTCTGTTGATGTGGCATTAATATTAAATTCAATTATCAAAGGCCTACTTTTTAAGGAAGGCCAACAGATCGAACCCGCGACTGATCGCAAAGCGCCGGCCACGAATCCGAAACCATGACCACTAGGGTACTGTGGCCACATAGAATATTGAGATAATTTGCTTAGCACAAACATAACACAAGAGCAGCATGACAAATTTTTGGCAAATAATTAGTAATTTCAAACCATAGTCACCTGATAAAGATAATATTGATATTAGTATCTCATGCATCTAATATTCATACAATCACATAATTTTAAGAATACGTTCAAATTTAGATTGAAACTATCCTTATTAATCTGCATGGCAGTCTTTGGTGGAATCAGGAATATAACTAAAGACCTAGTATGAAGCAGCAAGATTGGGATTTTAATTGGCAATATACTTCAGAGAATGTATACATTATCAACATTCAACCCACTCCCCCCCCCCACACACAAAGAGAACATAATACAAAATCAATATTAACTAATGTAGTTTTCAGAATTTACTACTGCCCAAAATGTCACCATAGATGTAGAAAACACTAAGCAATTAAACTTTTAGTAAAGTTACCACAAAACGAAATAAAGAAAGTGTTCACATATTTTTTGTTTTATATTTCACTTAAAGAGAATTCATTAAACCACTACATTAGAGTAAATAAAATTCTTGAATGCTGTTAGTTTTCCCATTACAATTTTAATTAACACTGTAAAAGACTAAATAGTTTTACAGCAAATAATTAAGCTTCACAACAATACCAAAATGACTGTAATTCTAAAATTAAGGATATACTAGAAATGAATTTAAATTTCAATCATAGATAAGAGTAAAGATTGTAGATAATTCAATAAAATACAAATGAATGAAAATGCAATTATGAATAATAAATATCGAGAAGAATTTTATACAATTGAAAAAATAATTAAGAATCTGATTTTTTTTAAGGTAGTCAACAATTTTTGCATCACTTAAAATTTAAAACCCTTTTAATTTGTATATACTTGAATTAATTAAATAGTTTCAAACACAAGATAAATAACCTTACATTTTTTAAACAATTATGTGAAAAGTTAAGACGAAGATGGAGTGCGGGTAAGATTAAAAATAATTTATAAGTAACTTTGTGTAATGCAGTTTATATTAGACTTCACAAATGCCTGAACACATACATATACTACATGTGTAGACAAGAAACTAAATATTAACAAGTGAGAAGTAAAGAGTATAGCCCACAAGAAATATCTCCATGCATTGGAATATCCTTAGAATATTATATTAAATGACTGCAAGTTTGAAATAATAACGAAAAACATAATGAATTTGTAAATATAGAGTAAAAATAAACATTTGGAAATCAATATTTTTAGATATTTTTCTTGTTTCATTAATGATATCTTTAAAGAGTAAGAATTATTCTCTTCATTAACGATTTCAACAACTCGAAAACCACAAAAAATATCAAGTATAATTTTACAGAAAAAAATCAAAAAAGTCATAATTCTATAAGGAATTTTTACTAATTAACAATGAGAAGTTGAGCATTATCAACAAGATAAAATGAATGCTCATAAAATAAGTGCAAGAACAGACAGAAATAGTGAGCATCATTTACATAACATTTTATTATCAGAATAATACTAAAGTGCCTAACATTCAAAAATTGATTTACAGTCAACACATTTATTTAAGAACCTATAATAGTTTAAAAGATGGAAATATTTTACAATAAAAAAAAAAAATGCGTAAAATGATTTGCTTTATTTTTTGAATGTCTATAATTTCAAAAAGGTTAATTAATTATATATCTTCCTACAAAAATCTATTTTTTTAAGGTTTTCTCTTTAAATATATGTCCCTTGTTCAGTACACAACTGATGTAGCCAACCACCAAAAGCAGAATATAGAGCTCTTTAGGAATTAATATATCTCAAAATTTGCCCTCTTTCAACAGATACTGATATGGTGATACAGAAAAATTCCTGTTCAAAATTCTTAAAGAAAACCACAGAAAAAAAGTTTTAGTTCTGCATAATTTGTAGCATTAATTTTTGGAGGAAAGATAAATGTAATTCAAATATAACTAACAAAAGAATGTTACCTTTTTTTTTAAATAATAATAAAAAAATACATAAAAATGAATTTGAAAATTGTTTGATGGATGGGAGTCTTATATAGTGAAAATGAAAGTAAAAAAACTGGACAGTTTTTTTTTTTTACTTATTCAACAAAGGTATTGAATATTTTTTTAAATAAAATATATTTATACGAAGAACACAATCGTAATATATAAATTATTGAATAAGCAAAGTATTAGACATGCATTCAATTACAGGATAAAATTCTCAAGAACTAATCACAGATAGTAATAGGGAAAATAACTTACCTTTTCATCATATTTACGATATGGATTGATGAAATTGTCTTTTCTTTCAATAAGATTCATTTCTTGACATAACTACAAGATGAATACATACAAATGAAATAATTGCATAAATATACTTTTCATATTAAAAAGGCATAGTGATATTTTTATCACTGATACAAAAAAAAAACTAAGACTGATATTATTATAGAGTTTCTTTTAATGACCATAATTATTGCTTTTAACTTTAATAATATCATTTCATAAATTAAAAAGCCCCCCCCCCTCAAATAAAACTATTAAAGGGATGTCAATGCAACAAACTCAGAATGGTTATAAAATACTCTGGTATCTGAAAAAAGCATAACTGGTAATTATGTAAATAATGAAGGAAATCTAAATTGAAATGGCAGGAAATATTACATGCAAGTACAAAATGGTTATAAAATAAGAAAATAATGCAAAATACCATAATAATCACTTATACAAAGAAAGTTTCAAAGAAAATGGAACATACCAGGAATGAAAAACAAATGAAACAAAAAAGGTGATGCTTGCAGTTTAATAAAATGTATGGTCCCCTTTGACATCCAGGGATGCTGCACAATAATTTCCCATACTTTCTATGACACTGTGGATGAGCTATGAGCTCAAAGACTTCCAAATGTCATAAAGAGCTCTTTTTAGTTTTGGAACAGAGAAAAGTGGACGAAGAGGACTACCATTTGTCTCCCAAGCATATCCCATAAAAACTCAATAGGATTCAGACAGGTGAGTGAACAGGCCATGGCATGCTTTGGATATTTTTCGTTTCAAGGAAGTCGTCAATCAGGCTTGCACGGTGACAGGGCATGTTATCATCCATAAATATGAAGTCAGGTCTGACAGCACTTTTTGAAACACATGATTATAAGACTCAAGAAATTCTCAACTCAGTATCTTTTAACAATTAATAGACCTTATCTCAAAGATGTAGAAGTCTGTTCGGCCTTTCAGCATGATGCCACCCCACACCGGCTCTCTGCGACAGAAAGTGATATCTTTCTGTGGTGTTTCCTGGGTAAAAATAAGTTCCACATTCTCACCATATCATTAGGAAGTGAGAATTAGAATTCAGACTAAAGCCAGATTCATCACTGAACATCACACTGACCTCCACTCCAGTACAGCAGATGATTCTCTGCAGGTTATTTTGAATAAATTCAGCAATATTTAATCACATTTTTTTAGCATTTTACGATTTATGCTTAACTTTTGGACACCAGTGTTCATATGACAAATGTTTGTATTGAACGGAAAACAGTATCAAATTGCTTAACTATTTGATTTTTAGTAATATTCAGTTAAAAAAATATTGATAAGAAATGCAATGAAAAAATTACATTAGAAATTTACTTAGAAATTCTGATTTTCAACAATTATGCAATATGCTATAAAGAGAATCTAATATATAATCTAGAGAATAAATTATTTATGTACAATAACATAAATAGTTCACGATATTTAGATTAGATATTTTTGATGTAATTATTACAATCAACATCCATTCCTATACGCATGCAGTACATTTAACGATACAATTACTAATCAGCACAATTACTAACGATACAATCACTAATCAGAAAAAATTACAATTAGCATAAATTTAAATTTACATGAATTTTGGAAAAAAATTAATCATTCAAAAATCAACTGGTTGTAGCCAATAATATGGACTGCTGAAATGCTATAAAAAGTTCTTAAAAAAAAAAATTAGAGCAAACTTTCTTACATTTAACTAGATCCAAAATTAAGACCCCTAAGTCTTTTTCACAAAATATTCAAAATTTGGTTTTTAAAATGTAACTTCCAAAATATAAAAATTTCTAGAATTATCCAGATTAAATTTTACAATAATGATCTTCAAAAGTTCTTATTTCTGAGATACCTAAGAATTTTAGGTATGAAAGAAGCAGTTTAAATACTTGAAGAAACTTCAACAAAAACATGAAACACTTTCCTTTGCAAATTCGACCAAGCTATGCACCAAACATTTGTTCATTTTCTGGAAAGCAAATGTGTCATGTAAATAATTTTTAAAATGTGTGTTTGTGATCCAGATGAAGGAAGGAAGAAAAAAGGCAAGAATAGCCAGATTGTTTTATTAAGGTCAAACTTGGAAGCAACACAAGGTTTATTGACAAAGGACCTTATAATTTTGAATCTTGATCAAGTGAAGAGAATGACATCCAATCTGGTACCCCATTTAAGTATTGCCCGACAAGGAGGAAGGTTAAAAATAGGGGGGGGGATATATTTCTAGGGCATGCACATATTGGTGGAGAATCACTATAGTTAACTAACACAGAAAACTCTATATACAACAGATTACTCATTACCTGAAAGTCTTAAATCTCACAATGAAAGATAGAAAGCCCTTGAATGTGTTTTGTCTATGTTACATCAAATACAATATTGTGATAAAATAACAGGAAAATGAAAAAAAAAAAAAAAAAAAAAAAAGTACAGTTGTAAAAAAACATTAAAAGCTTTTTCAATTCTCATCACAGCTGGACAAAATTGATATCAATGTAAACTCAGAAGAAGCTAAAATATAATGTTAATTGGTTAAATCATAGCTAATTTCTAAAATGAATTTTTTCATTATGGTTATTGATTTTTTTAAGTAACTGATTCCTCCTGTTTGAAATTAACCTAAATTTCAAATTTTGTAAAATTCTGCCTGAAAGTTTAAGTTATGAGGGCTTAAGAAATAAGTCTTTTAATGTTAAATGAGTATTTCGCACATCTGATAGAGAAAAAATTCTACTCTATATTGAAAAGCTTTTACAACAAAAGATACAATTTCCTGCCAATTCTAAGAATATAAAAACATCAAAAAGTAATATCACTAATAACATGAATTACATACAATTTTGAAAAAAGTGAACTGTAACACAGTGACAATTATAAGCATTTGGAATCATCATGTTATAAAATTCCTAAAATCAAGATTCCCTACAATTTCTTCTAATAATTTACAAAATATTTAAAGTCACATGAACATAAATTGTGGAATTTTAAGGCCATACACTGGTTAAAATTTATAAAATTATTCCTTCATTTATCATAGTGTTTTTGAAAATGAAATAACTTGAATGGCCTCTTAACTGTTTTCCTCCCCAATGTCTCACTCAGAACTATTAAATGGATTCAAATGAAAATTGGAATAGGGACTAATTTAAATAATGCTGAAAAACGATTATATACAGCAGAAGATCCTACTTAATGTCAATTAATCCATTATCATTACAATTCAGTTCTCTTTTAGTCATTAACATTTGTACTAATTTTCTATACACACAATAAGAAATGTACACTACATTATTAAATAGCAAAACTCATTAAAATCTCCCTAGTTAATGTACAAGTACTAAAAACAATAATTTAAGGGGGGGGGAATCAAACATCATAAGCAACATCAAGCATAAAAAACTACCTTAAACATCGTTTCTGTTCTCCAGTTCCAACTAAACATTAAAATGCGAAGGTAATCCATATCCAATGACACATGTAAATAACCCCACTGGAATGTTGGGTAAAGAGCACTATTTGTTTTAAATTTTTTTATTTAGTTTAATTTCTACATTGAGGTTAATAATTTTGTATGGGGTTCGAAATATTTCCAAAGTTAACTTCATTTACTTTTCCTTATTTTTGCACTGCTTTCAGTATTTTAAAGCTCAATTGAAGTAGAACTGGTAAATGCAAAATGTTCTGGATCAGTATGAAAACTAGAAGTAATAAAAGAGAGGATCTTTCATTCAGATTTTATTTCAAACCCTTTAAAGAAAGGAGCTGAAGATGTCTAGTAGTTTTCATATTGTAAGAAATGTTGTAACATCTCTACTTTTTCCAATTTAAAATTAATAAATATTGATAAGAAAGGATATAGTGTGGGTTGTATTAAAATAACGCAAACACTGAAACAGTAACTATAGAACCTACAGATATAGATGCTGAGTTTTTAGACAACGATTAAAGTCATTGTAAAGGTGGATATTATACTTGAGATACTTTGATCAGTTAGAGAAGCTGCAGAAGTTTTGAAGATGAACAACTTCTTAGTTTTGAGGTAAAATATGTTTTGGCTTCATTCTAACCTCATATAAATTCTTTTCTGAGATTTAGAATTAGACTAGACTACATTCAGAGCACTTGATCCTTTTTGTTCTTTGGTGCAATCCATATCAGAATGACCGATGACAACATATTTAGAATGGATTTTTTATTCACAGCATACTGTCTAAGAATGGCAGAATTTTTGACAAGGAAGAGGGGACATCAAAGATGTTGGTTAGTTTTATTTGTACTAAAGTTTTATTTGGTCAATATGAGCAATTTCGAGATATCTGTTTGTAATTGGATTGGACACTATGTAAGAAACTAGCAATGATATGATAAGTGCAAAGAGTCAAATGATCAATTATTTTCAGTGAATGGATTTCAGAGCATTTTTTGATCACAATATGCATGGCATGTAAGACAACATGGACCAATAATTTTTCAAGGATCTGACAAGGGTCCACAGAGTAGATCACACTTAGAAAAATTTCTTGTTAAGTATTCAGAGACTAATGGTATAAAACATTTTAAGTAGATTACAAAAAGCTTTAATGTGGAGAAACAGACTAGTCTGCGAAGCAGATGCACTTTCATTTAGGACCCAAGATACAGTTTTTTTGACAAGTTATGAATTTCCACAATAGAATTTCATTTTGTACAGTGAATGGTGATTTTCAATTAAAAGCCTTATTGGATAAAGGAAAAAAAATTAAAAATTGAGTGTATTTGCCAACAGCAAACATTGTTTTATGAGTAAAAACAAGCAAAGTCTGACATACAGGGCATGGAATTTCCATCCTAAAAGATCCAAGATGCATCTAAAAAACATGAAAGATATGATACTACACCAATAAGCAAGTACAAAGCTTTTCTGATAGGTTTATGAACTATAGCAGTACACAAATTATGAAATAAAAGCAACAGATTTTATTTTATGTGGCAGACAGCAGAAAGTTGAATGCATTTAAGACTGGCTACTGTTGCTTATAGAGTCAATGTATATTTTAAAAATATATTAGAAAGTTAAAAAAATTTTAACTTTATCATTAATTTTATTAAACTTACTTTAATTTTAGAAAGTAGTATTCATTATTTGATTGAACAGAGATTATAGAACTGTTATCACTTATCAGATTCCACTGTTAACCATTAAGGATTCTGAAAAAGCAATACAGTTTTTACCACCAGCTCATTGACAGGAACTATATCAACTCTTCGGGATATAATTGCATTTAGAGTGAAGCATAGGATAATGATGATAGTAAAGTTTCTTTGGTGCAAGAGCCAGATGTGGCCATACTGTGCCAAACAAGGTCAATCTGTGATCTAGACGTTATAACAATGAAAAAGATTGATTGACAAGAAGGGTCAAGTGAGAAAGTTTATTGCCGCAAGAGCCAGGTATGGCTACACTGCGTCAAACAAGATTTAACTGTGGTCTAGACAAGAAGAAATTGAAGAAAAGATGCAAATTGGTTGACAAGAAGGAGGGTCGAAAATAGAGAAAGATCACTAGGGTAACCCGGGAGTGTGTCACCCGTGTTTACCAAAGACAGTAAAACCCCATGGGGAAAAAAAAGCTCACTAGGGTGCCTCAGAGTCATGATGTGCGTACTCACCTAAAGAAGGCAAGTCCCCTGATATAATCCCCATGGGCGGGGTGCCCAACTATACCCCCAGATGCTGGGTACCCATTTTAGTCGCCTCTTACGACATGCATGAGCTACAATGGGACTAATCTGTCATTCCCAGTTACCACACGGGGTAAAGGGATAGCATGCACACACAAAAGGTATTTTCAGGACACTATTTTTCTTATAGGACTCTACACATGTCAAACATGCAGAGCAGCTAGCCAATATTCGGGGGGGGGGCGCCCTTTGCACTATGAAACAAAACCTAAATATGACAGTATGGGAAAATACTATAAGAATATCTTAAAACAGACTTTCAAAAATATAGAGTAACATATTGGAAGAAATATCTGTGATTTAGACAGGAAGACAGGGAAAAAAAAGAGCATAAATGAGGAAAAAAGAGGCATCTCAAGGCATACAGGGATGCATCATTCAAATTTTCCAAATAAAGTATTACAGACTGAACAACAGATTACTCAACCACTGCAAATTCTGCACTTATATAAATATTTATGTGGAAATTGGCATCATTTTATTAGTTTCATCAAAAATAAAGTTTTATTTTTTAAATCACATTGAAATTTTAATTAAACATAGATAAGAATCCCTTTTGCAGTAGATTTCAACACAGTAATTTGCATTAACATAACAATGTTTCCTTCCTTTTCCTCTCTATATCTCATTTTTACTTTTTAAATTTTTCTAAAGAAATAAAAGGTTTTTAAAAAAATTTTATAATAATTTTAAATAAGATTTTAAAAAATAATTAAACAGGATATTTTATTATTAACTATAACAAAAATATTTAGAAATTCATTCATATTAATACATAATGGGGGAAAAATTATTCAAGACATACAGCATATCAAAATATGAAATTTGTAACATTTTAGAAATAGTCTCTACAATATTAAAAAAACACAAATACAATTTATTATACTAAAAGAAATAATACAAACCAAATCAATCATCTCAGTTGTTTTGGGATCAAAAATTCCAGTTGAGTTAGAAAATCCAATAGCCCATTTCATTAACACCATCCAGTCTGGGTGGTTTTTCATAATTCGGTCAGTTATATCAGGCAACTTCAATTGAAAATCTCCAAACATTGCAGTATTGTCTACAATTTGGCTAAGAGCTACAAAGGCATATATTTAGTATGGGACATAATTCAAAACAGTTAAAAAGAAAAAGAAAAAAATTTGAATTCTCTGAAAATAGAGTCAAACAAGTAATTTCAATGCCAATTTGTAATAAAAAAAATATTATATTACCAAAATAAAGTCTATGATAGAATTGAGTAAATCATTGATAAACTATTCTATCTTTTGATACTAAAATCTTATTCAATCATTGTAGAATAAGACTATTCCATCAAAAGATAGAATAGTCTAATTTTTCAAGTTTAAATCTTTTGTAAAATGAAATAAAATATGCAATTTAAATAAACACAGTTGCAACAAATAAAAATTTTCAAAATTAATCTAGAAAGCAAAATTTTAAATATTAATTTCTAACTTTAAGTTGGTGATTCAAAATGAATTAAAACAGTTTTGTCAGAAAAAAAAAAAAAAATTAACATGGGAAGGAAATCTGTTTCAGTTGTAACAACAAAAATTCAGAGTCAGAACTTTACATACTACTGTACTTTAACTTTCAAGCCATTAATAACAGAATTTTACATATTTTGCTTAAATTACAGCAATTTCAAGAAAATGAAACACCTAATTTTCAAGTCCAGCTTTTTGCTTGCAATAAGAATTACTGCTATTAATTAAATAATGAGAACCGCGAGAGAACAATGTAGCATTAATTTTTCACAGATATTTTTCTTTTTAAATTACAGCTTGCAAAAATTAAGATTAAATTATGTTTTAAAGTAAACATCATGAAATGATTTTTTAAAGGAGTTATTAACAGAATATAACAGTATTATGATTGTATTTAACAATTACTTACAATGCGAAAATTTGATGATACTTTAGTCTAGTATTCATCAAATATTTTTTATTTCTTAAGCCCTTGGTCTCTGTAACTGTGAAGTAATAAAAAATCATTATCACAGAATAATCACACTAGTTGAGGGGAGAAGGGGCTTTATATAAGTTAAAGTCCCATATACCATTTATCTTGTGTTAATTACTCAGTACAAAATGTCTAACATTTTTCAATGTTTTATAAGCAAAAAAAAAAAAAAAAAAAAAAAAAAAAGACTTCTTAAAGTACCCTCTCCACTTAACAAAATCCCATCAAAGTCCTTTTCTTCCACTTTACACATGTTATTTCTTTCAGACATAAAATAAATCTAAAAATTATTTTTGAAACACATGTACCAAAAAAAAATTACACTTTCAAAATAAATATAAAGGTTTTGAATAAAATCTTCATTTTTTTTTTTTTTTTTTTTTTAATTAAATTTTATAAAAATTTTAAAAAAAATTAAATTTTTTTTAATAAAATTTTTTTTTTTTTTTTTTTTTTTCTTCTTCTTCATATTTAGCTCATATATATACAGAGATGAAATTATATTGATACATCTCATTTTACTATTTATATTAAATAATGCAATAAATTCGTAAATTAAATAATAAAAACATTTACCCACACATACACAAGGGAAGCAAAAATATACTCGAACAGATTTTATTCATACACAATACAAGATGGAGGGAGGACTTCTCTTGAATGAAACTGAAAATATTGAAATTAGAAAATATTGGCAGCAAAAATAACCAATTAACCTCAGGAATAATGTAGCACTTTTATAAGCAAGATACTCAACTATTATTATTATTTTAATTCATAAATTATGAATATATCTTCTACAATGTAAATGTTTTGTAGATTTTCAACAAACATGTACATTCAATTGACTAAACAAAGAATTTTAGAAACAATAACTATACACCATAATTATGGATAATTCTTATGATAAAAGTAAATTGGATGATTCTTCACACACAAAAAGTTCAGTCAAGTATTTTGATTTTAAAAAGCTTCACTACTTAATTCAAAGCAAACTCTCAATACCCCCCCCCTTATAATATTAACTCCTTAAATTTATGTAGTTACATCTTGTTTCTAAAGATATTTTGAAAAACAAACATTTTTCATTCTTACTATGTCGTAAAATAAAAAAGTTTTGAAGAAAAGAAAAATAATGATACCTGCAGCAACAGTTTCATTCAAGGGTAAATTAGATCCTGGAATATAGTCAGAGTTTTCCACAATTACTTTACCAGCTGCAACAACCTAATCAAAGTTAAATTCTTACTTCTTTACATTCTTCTTCAGACAAAAAATACTTTATCACATCAATATAAAATTTTACAAATTTAATTTAGAATTCCAATTTATTTTCAATACACATTAGAACTAGGAGAAAAAATTATATTTCTTAAATATCATTACAAACACATATATATACACATATTACATATATATATACACATATTACATACATATATATAAATTTATTTGGTAAAGAATTTAAATAAATGACCAAAGTGTTTTCATTCAGATAAATAACAATGTTATTAAATAAAAAAAAAATTATTACCAACAAAAATACATTAAATTGTGATTTTTAGATAACACACAACATGCATCTCTCTCGCTCGCTCTCTATATATAATGCATAAAAATACTGTAGAGGGCATTTAAAATATTGGTATACTTTATGTATCAAGATTCCCATCAAGTTAATCCTTCATTAATTTAAAAGCTGTAAAAGAGAAAATTAAGTAATTGACCTCATATGGTTTCTTTTTCCTGTTCAAATGCCAAGTTTATATGATAACACTATTTCTACAAAAATGTAAACATAAGGTAGTGAATATTTAAAATGTTAGTTGTTAAATAATTTCAAATTACATTGCATGCATTAAAAACTAAGCATTGAACAAAATTTACAAATACAATTCAGAACTTAAAAAATAATTTCATTATGGTATACTCTAAAGTAATCATACCCATATTAAGACACTATATATATTGCTAGAATTTGCTTTTTTTTTCCATGTAAAAAAAAAATAAAAATATATTGAGCAACTATATTTCAGAAAAATGCAGCATAAGTTAATTTTTTTTAAATCATTTGTTACTTACTTCAAATATTTTCTCCAGAGCTTTGCCTGTTATTTTATATTGCTTTTCATAATTTTCAAATCTGAGAACACTTTTAATAGCATCTTTTTGATGCATTCTTGCTTCTAAAAATGCAGCTTTAACTAATAAATATATATTAAGGATTTAAAATATCTAAATAATAAATAGACTTTGTGAGAAACTGTATTAAAACTTGAATCATGAATTTTACCCAAGAAACTGATTAAAATCCTAGGCAGATCAAGAAGTGTTCATATACTTCAAAAATATATAATCAAAAAGAAATGAGCTAATAATAAAACATCCAGTGAAAGGAAAACATGAGCTTGCAGGTTTAAACCTAGACATAATCTCATGAGGAAAAATAGCCCTCAATTACACCCATTTTATTTTTTCCGAAAAGAAGATTACTACCAATAACTATTGGAAATAGTAAATTTTATCTCTCTTTTGCAAGCTAACTGCAAGTTTGACCACCTTTTTTAGCATATAAGCATTATGTCCCAGCTGTAACAAATTTCCTTTTGAAAGAATACATCTCTCTTTCTTTCTCTGAATAAGAAAAAAAATTAAATTATTAAAAAATTATACAGAAATTAAAAAATTATACAGATTTAAAATGTACTATTCTTTTATTCAAATATTATTAGTAAAAGTATCACATTACTTTTGGATCTGCAAATATACTTGATCTTTTCTTATCACTTTTGACTTAACTTATTTTAATTTTTTAAATTTCAGATTTGTCCTCCATTATAGCTCATTTTATTACAAATGCATCACAACATCAATTTGCATTAAGTAACAAAAATATACAATAAATCAGGTAAAAGAAACTTTTTACTATTTATCAATGTGATGCATAACATCTTCAAAAGACATTTCTAGCAGTGTTAATTTTAAATATCATTAAAACATAATATTTTCATATTTAATGACATTTTTGCAAAAAATAAATAAAATTATTAAGCAAAACAATGTTTTTAAATCTTTTCAATTTTTTAAAATTACATATTGATTAAAATTTCTTTTTTCTAATAAATATTAATTCTGACAGTCTTTGCCTAATGTTGAATAAGTTATACAAGCTAGGCAAATTTTTTTATGTTGAAAGATGCTCCAACAATAACATTACATTTTGATTTCTCTATCTTATAGATAGTGGTATATTTATATATATATATATTTCCCACATAAAAATGTTCTATGCTTTATTCCTTGTTTTGTATCACTAAACTGATATCTAACTTTACATGCAAAATTAAAAAGTTGCATGTATTTCAAAATTTCAAGGATAGATGGTAAGTAAAATAAAATGGATATAGATATTTAGGAATTTTTTCTACACCAAAATGACTTGAGAATTTATATGAGACACTAGGCAAAGATTGCTTAGATTCAAAAGGAAACATGTACCACATGGCTAATTAATCACACTTTTGTAGATTCACCTTCTTTCTTCATCAAAAGCTGGGATGCATGTGCTGTAGTACTTAGGCAACAGTTAAAATATTTAGTATTCCATTACAAGCGAACAAAATGCTATGCAGAAGGTCATGCATGTATGTTCAATACACATCTTGATTTTAAATTCACCATACCTAACAAAATATGCAAAAAAAAATTTAAAAAGAATAACATAAGAATATCTTAGTATTTATATTCAATTTTCTATAACTTATTGAAACAAAATTTTAAATACCTAATACAGTTAACTATTATCACATTAATGATTTAGTAAAAAAGCCTTTAACTTTTTTTAAAGAATCATCTTTTTTTAATGAATCATTTTTATGAATTCTACCAACATTAAATTATAACATAACTCAAAATACTAAAATAAAACAAATAATAAATAACTAATAAATAGGATAAAAATAATTAAGTTTCTGTCTTGTTGATTACATTTACTTTATGTATCATAGATAAGGAACAAAAGTTAAACAAATTTAAATGAAATATTTGATAACATAAAATTACATACAAAACATAAAAATTTTTGGACTAGAATTATTTACAGTCATTACAAATTTATTGGTAATACTGTAAGGATAGAATTTTATAATACAATTCACAAGTATATTTAGTCAACCTTAAAAATATTTCTTGATGGCATTGTTTTTATTTTTCTAAGATAACACATTTTTTTCATTAGTACAAGAGCCATATAAAAAAAAAAAAATGTATTAAAACTTTTAAAATTCTTTCTGAAATACTGTGTTGTTTTTTAAACATGCATACTTTGAAACTAAATATTTTGCATAATTTTCTGATTGTCAATTGGAACAGTCAAGTTTTAGAGAAAAAAAATTACTCCCAAATAGTTTCAACTATGATGAGAAAAAGTTATCAATGATGAGTAAGTTTTCAGTCAAGAGAAATGAGAGAAACCACAGAGTCATGTGTCAAATAATCTATATTTAAATTTAAACAGGAAATTTGGCTTTAAGTAATCTAATTAAACTTTTAACTAAACTTTTAAAGTAATCTGATGACTAACTTTTTCAGAAGTGTTTCTCAAAAAAACGATTTATAACAGAAATGGGATTGTAAGAAAAACAAGTGAGATCATTTCAGTAAAAGTAGTGCAGCAATGATTTATTGAAAAGGAATTAAAAAATTAAAGGCCCACAAAAAACTTCTTCTAATCTCAATCCACCCTTTTCCCAAAAGGAAAACAAAAAATGGATTATATATATATAATAGGACATAGTTTTCAGATGAATCCAAATTTAATCTATTTGGTCCTGATGGAAAATAATAAATGAGAAGGTGATAGATTTAATCATAACTGCATCGCAAAGGCAGTCTCTTTATATTAAAGCATGGGGATAATGAACATAAATTTTCATGGAGATGAATAAATTTAGATCTTGATCCATAAATGGTCAAAATTCATCATAAAAGAGGATGCAAGTTTCCACAACATAAGAAGTTTTGGATATACTTTGAAAACCAATTTAACTTATTGTTGCTACTTTTACAAAATAAAATGTCCCTTTACAAGCTTAAAATAAATCCTGTGAAAAGTAATATTCTCATATTGGAAAAAAATAGACCAGAATGAATCCCTATCTTAGAAGGATTAGGAAATTTTGTACATTTCTCATTGTCTTAATTTTAATTCAAATTACATAAAGATCACTTGACTGGATTAGTATAAAAAACAAGAATAAGCTTAATAGGTAAGAACCCAGATCATACAGCTGTTTAAGATTAATCTTAACACAGATGATATAAAATCAGTCCTATAGAAAAGGCATAAGGATAGATTTATCTACTTTTGTTAAGATCAACTGAATCAAACTTTAAGTGATTATAATACACTTTCTTGAGTATAATTGATATTGAAAAAAATCTTTTGACCCAGACTTTAAATATCAAAGGAATTGTTCATTGATTTTATTACTAATACCACATATTTCAAGAAATTAATGTCTTAACCTTACTAGCTCGAAAACCAGTAGTTAAAACTCCCTAACTATTGAATGTTTTGATAGGTAATGGAACTAATAACTTAAGAATATTACCCATAGCTTAGCATGTAGCTCAATTGGGATTTTAGTAATTCCCATTAATTACTTTATTCTAATAAAACCCCAAATTTATGTTGATAATATCGATAATTGCACTCAAATGCAGCACATTCCCAATGATTCAATGAACACAAGAATAAATAGAAAATTCATACAATTCCGAACGATAATTATTAATACAGTTTTGAATAAAAAAAAAAAATTGACAATGGAAAGATTTTATGAACTATGAGAAAGGACTCATCAATAAGAAAAAAAAGATACAGAGGTTTTCCCTCGTCATTTTTAATTTCTCAGGTTTCACCTCCGGATCAGATTCTACGGTTGTACTCTGCGTTTGAGAATCACAAAACACTTCAAAAATAATACTAAAAAGAATAAAAATAAAGAATTTTACATAAGAGAACAGAAACATGACTCCTAAACTTCAAAAACCGCCCGCGAACTAACAACTAACTTGGCACTAGACGCATGTAACACATCATGAAAATAAACACTTAGAAATACCTTCACTTCACTTCACGAATTGAAAATTTTACCTTTAAATGACTCGGAGTTACGAATAAAGCTGTTACATTAAAAGAGCATCAAAATATTTCCAACATAATTGAGAATTTTGATGATATGATTGTTTATTAATGTCATACTTCGGAGCAACACGAAGTTTATTAGTGAGTTTGTGACTCTAAACGTCCCGAGCTATTTCAAAACTTGGCCAAGTACCGGAATTGAGAACAGGGAGGCTCAACAGCCTTTTTGGATTTAATCTTCATAAAAATCTTGTTGTATGATCAATCACACTGGATTTTAAAATCAGTTTGAATGATATAGTGCAGCAAGACTCATTCATTCATTGAATAAGTCGTGGTTTGAGGTATTAGGTTCCAAGTGTTGTCATCTTCATGTGAATAAGATTCGAAATTACGAGGGACATGGAACGAAGATTGATTCTTGGAAATCAGAGAATATTTTGTGACGTAAAAAGAAAAAAATACTGACCTTTCATTCGCAGCTAGGAAGGAAACATGGTAGCAGTTAAAAAAACGCTTTGATTTTATTTTGTTTAGTAAGCTTTATTTTGAAGCTATACAAAAGACTAATTATGGATATCATAATTCAAAATCATGAATAAATGATGAAGATAATATCAAAGCGATATCATATTCTCTAACATTATACTATCATATGACAATTTGAGGACCAATAAACAAACTACCTCTTCGAATTCCAGTTTGAGTTTTTTCTTTTTTTTTAATATCGCAAATAAAGTTTTAAAAAAACAACAACATTAAAACATTATAAATTCTGCAAAAGCATGTGTAATTTTCGGAAGAGAGAGAGAGAGAAAGAACATTTTATAAACAAAGTATTTTAAGTGAATTTAAAACAATAACAATTATGAGAGGAAAAAATCATCCAAAAATCTAATTAATCTTTATGCAAATAAGTCAAAAATGTACTTAAATAATCACACAAACTAAAAATTTAAAACACAGAAATTCAAAACAACCTATTTAAAAAACAGACTATTTAAAACAAAGCAAGATAATAAAAAAACCGAAATTTAGAAGAGTTTAAAAAAAGGGAAATACTGTTATCAATACTGTTCCGTACTTTGGAATGGAATATTGTGTGCTTATACCGGTAATTACACATCTAACCATCACATATCAGTGAATTACAAACCCAAAATTAGAGACGGTAATGAACCAAAAACAGAAATTCTACCACAGAAAACAGAAAGGAGGAAAAAGTAGGGAAACGTATTCATTTACTCTAAAATAATATCATGTAAATCTTTTTAACACTAATTAAAAACCTTAACTAAAAAGAGTTAAATTAATTACACCACTAATATATATATATATATGTGTGTGTGTGTGTGTCTGAGTCTGTGTGTGTATGTGTGTCTAAATGCAAATAAACATTAATGAAGAATGCAATGCAAAAATTAAATTTTTTTCAAAGTACAGAGAAAATCCAATATTAAACCTTAAAAATAAGCTTATTTAAAAAAAAAAAAAGTTTATTTAAGAAAAGAAAGAATTTAAAATCAAGAAGAACATATAAAAAAAACAACAACAAGAAAAACGAAAAGAAATACCTTTAAAAACGGGGGGATGTAATATTGCCTCTAAATTAGGATAGATGTACTCTGCATAAGCGTGTTTTAATGATCAAACTTTTCCAATTTGTAAAATCTGTAATAGCCGTATAATTCAAAAGACACCGTCTAATTCAACACACCACGCAAACATTTAGGAAACAAAGGAAAAGTATCAGAAAACCTCTAATTTAAATTTAAATACTAAGAAAACTACAACGTAACGATTAACTAACTCTATTACAAAATATAAAATTAAAGGAATAAAATTAGAATAAAATTCACTCTTCATTAAATAACATTAATTTCGCCATTTTAGTCAAGACTTACAATTGTCGCCAAAAACTCAAATAATCTAATAAAACGATAGAGTTGCCCTTTATGAATCAGAATTAGAAATAAGAAGGAAAAAAACATCTAAGAAATTAGATTTTTTTTTTTTTTTTTTTTTTTTTTTAAAAATTTTTAAAAAAAAATTTAATAAATTTTTTTTTTTTTTTTTTTTTTTTTTTTTTTGACGAAGGTTATAAAAACATTTTAAAAAAAGTTTTTTAAAAAAAACATGTAGAAAATTAAATTCAAAATAAATGAATAAATAAAAGTAAAAAAAAAAAAAAAGAAGAAGAAGAAGAAGAAAAGAAGGGGAAAAAGAAAAAGAAAAGAAAATTATTCTATTTTATAATTTTAAGAATTGATCTGTTTTCTTATAATTTTTATATTTTAAATGTGTTTTAAAATTTAATTGGGTAATGAACTTTAACGCAGGCATGAAAAAATTTATTTAAAGCATTTTAAAAATTTATAGGCACATTAACAAATTAAATATTTCGAAGATATATATATACACAAACATCCATTGGTACTTGCATCCAGCACGGTACTTGAATTGTACGAAGTCGCGAATAGCACGGTTCAGTATTGCGATGAGAAATTCTGAAACGAGCTATAACTTTGCTATATGGGAATAACAAGGAAATCGAATAACACGAAGTTGCGAATATTACTGTTGAAAATTAACTCGATCACATAGAATAAATGTATTTATACATATCTTTGGCTTATAAGAAAATCTAACCTATTTCTAGTGTATGTTGACAACGCAATAGGTATTACAATATATCTGCTGGCATCCCTGGAATAATACGGTTTCGAATAACATGGAACCAATTAACCGTGTTATTCGAAGGTTCTCTCACTATGTGTGTGTGTGTATATATATATATATATATATATATATATATATATATAATAAAGCAATGAATTTATCATAAAAAACATAAAAGTAAGAGAACAATTACAACAACAACAAAAACATTTATAGAACTACGTAAAAAAGATGAATAAAAATTGAATCAAATTTGAAACTAAATGAATAATTTGAATATCCAACAAAACAAAACATGCATATTCAGACTGGGAATTGAATTGTGGGGTTAAACTAGTTCTATGGTACCAACCCTCCCCCAAAACATCTTGTTGGGTTAAAATGGATCCCTCAAAAATTCAATTTGTAATTTAAAGAAAAGAAACAATAAAGAAAGCAGAAAAATTGAAAGACGAAATAACTCAATTAGTAATTATTTTCAAAAACAATTGTTTTCCAAACAAATAAAATATATTCTTCACTAAAAACTTTCCAATTAAAAATTTTTAATCAAAAACCATCCATTAAATATCCGATTAAAATTATCCATTAAAAACATCCAATTAAAAATTATCCAATCAAAATTATCCATTAAAAACATCCAATTAAAAATTATCCAATTAAAAAATTTTACATTTTTTTCGAAACAATAAAACAGTATAATTAAGTATTTCCAGTTAAGGATTTAAAACTTTAAAAACTACATACCCGAATCCATGTTTTTCATGAAAAATCATTTCAAATCTCACAATCGTAAAGACAAAGAAAACAAAAAATCACATTTTTGACAAGTGATCATGAACCTCACTGCAATAGGCTAAGGAACTTTTTTAAATGATGATGTCCACTACCATGCAAGGTTGCCAGATAAAATTTGGAAGTCAATAGTACTTAACTAATTTTGAGTGTAAAAAGTTTCATTACAGAATATTTAATAAAATATTTAATACAAATCCACTAATAAACCAATCATGACCAGAAATCATATTAAATGATACATAAATCAGAATTTTATTTGTTAAAATTATTTGAAATCCAATTGAGTGAAATATGTGTCTGTAAATGCGTAATAATACAAAAATGTTTCAAAATATCTTCACAATTACACCACTAACTAGATGTCTTTGTGATCCTAATGTTGTGTGGTGGATTTATTTTAAAACGAAAGTTTAAGAATTCATGAACGTCTTGAAAGGTAATAGCCCTTATGTATAAGATTACCTTTTAGAATAAGTCACCAATCCAGAAGATATTAGAGTTAGCTCTTACTCCAAGATGTAAATTTATGAAATAAAGATTATATTGAGAAAACCATTATAATATAAGAATTTTTAGATGTGGTACACAATTTACATAATGATAATTCAATATCTTCCACAGTCCCCTAAGAACTCCTCATGGGAATATATATATATATATATTATTTCATAGATAAACTTCTAAAAGCAAGTAAGCGAGTGAGTTAAATTAATATAGGATAATATGATATCCACTAAAAGTAGTAATAGAAGAGATAAAGAAGTTGTGCGAAAAACTGAAATCTCTAAACATTGTGGAAAAGTTAAAAAAAAAAAAGAGTTATAATTAATGCTGTAACAGGTTGTATAATGTTTTAAGCAGAGGTTTTTCATAATTAAGAGACAAACTCTCCTCTTGGGTGATTACGTTATATAAAAACGAAAGTATTAATGTATTACGTCAAAAAACACACCCAAAGACACAATGAAACAGAGATCAAGGAAAATCAAATGAAGAAAAAATAATTTAATGAGAAAGTTAACCAATAATCCTAGAAAAATCTTGAAAGATATATAACATAAAATGAGGAACGTAACAAACTATTATATAACAAAGCTAAAAAGATTATAAAATAAAAGAATTAAGAAAACTTGTAATGAAAATGGCTCCCGATCTGAAATTCAATAGATTTAATAAATGATGGCAAAACCATATACCAACTATTCTTAGAACTAAAAGAAAACCAGAATATAATTATAAATAATGCAAAAAATTTAATATTCTTAAGAAATAAAAATAAGAATCAGGAAAAATTAAGTAAAGTTCACAAAAACATTTTATAAAAGCATATATATATTATTTAAAAACTAAACATCAATTTTTTAAATTAAGAAAAAAATTCAACGGATAAAAACTTTTAAGAAAATAGAGTAAATTTATTCTATTTTATGATTTCAAAACTTAATTTATTTTATAACTTTTATTTTTTAATTCTATTTTTAAAAAACAATTGGTAATCAGTCTTAACACATGTAAGATAGAATTTATATAATTTATTTTGAAAATTTATTGTTTATAAATTAATTTTCATATTTTTCTAAGTAAAAAATTATATAAACTTGTTCTATACATATTTAAGCTTACATTGAAAAAAAAAAAAAAAGAAAAGAACCTCATTAAATAGAAAAAAATAATTGTCTCTCTTGCCAAAAATATTACTAATAATCCTATTATCTACAATTTTTATATTAACACCCAAGAAATCTATTTCATATGAATTTATATCAGTTAAAATCAGATTTAAATAAGATGGATAAAATGAGATAAATCTTTTTTAGATTCTAGGTACAATTTATTTTCAAAAATTATAAAGTTATCTCCATACGTGTTCAGAAATATATTGTAAAGATAAGGTTACTTCAAAAAATGCTTGACATCTTAACAAATTTTTTAGAGTAAAATTACTGAAATGGGTTACTTTATGAAAGGTAGTTTTGTGGTAGTTAACCTAATAGTAAAAAATTATGCCGATGGTGAGTTTATTAAGCAATGTATGAAACGTATGCTACATATAATTTCCCTTGACAAATAAGGAGTTTTATAAAATTCATTTTTCTCGCAGACTACAGTTCGTACAAAAGAAAAATTTATTAAAAGAAATTTGGAGTATAGAACTATTTCTATTAAATACCAGGCCATGGTGAGAGATAAACAAAAGTACGAATGCTATCTTTTAATGCTTAATCGTAAATTTTTATTTAAAATATTGATATCGAATGTAATATTACCGAAGAAAAGACTTCTTTAGTACTATTAAGAAACACAAAAAAATCAATAGATTTGTTTGAAGGAGTGAAAAATAAGTTAAAAAGACTTTCTTTGTCTATAGTGAATATATTTTTTATCGCTACTGATGGTACTCAGGAAATGATAGATAAAAGACATGGACATGTAAAATTAATAAAATTTTACAAATGGGATTGCCTACAAAAATTTACGTATGGTGAAATATCACTCTATAATACACAAATAAAATTTCTGTGAAAAAGCTTTAAAAATGGAAAATGTTATGTAGCTTGCCATAAAGGTTTATAACTTCCTAAGGGCCTAGGGATTAAATCATCACCAGTTGTAGGAATTTCCAAAACTTATGGATACTAATTATGAGAACATTCTTTACTTTTCAGAAATAAGATGGTAAGTCAAGGTAAAATGATGAAAAGAATTAATGATTTGCGAAATGAAATAAAGCCGTATATGGAATTAAAAATAAAATTTGTGCCAGAACTTAAGCATAAAAACGGGCTCACAAATTTGACATTTTTAGTAGAATTGTGAATTAATAATAAGTTTAACATACATCTTTTCCAAAGTTAAATCCATCCAATCAATAAAATATTTCAAACTATTGCTGTATGGAAAGCAAAATTAATATAATGGCTGCATCAAATTAAAGCAAGCAATTTTACACATTTCTACTCGTTAGTTTAATTTAGTCTTATGAACAATGAAACGAATGTAACCTTGCATTTTTTTTTTATTTTGATACAAGAATTTAGGAACAGGTTTCTAGATTTCTGGCAAAATCCTTGATTTTTTTGAATACATGTGCGACTCCATTCTCAATCAATGTAAACATATTATCTTCTGGTTTTCAAATAGAATGCATTGAGTTATAATTTCCCATTAAACTCAATGAACAATTTGGTAAGGTCTCTTTACTTTACTTCTTTGAGATGTATCTCTTCCCAGAGGAAAAAAAAATCTCTTACTTAACAATAGAAACTTATTTATATTTACGCTATTTTGAAGCACTTAGATTTGAAAGAAACTATTTTCAAGGAAGAAGCACACAAAGAACAAAATTAGAACAAAAATATCCTATCAGCATATTGAGAATTCACTGGAAATTGTAGTTTGTTTGTCACTGAGTTTATATGTTAATAAATCCTCACACACATGGGATATATTGTACCAAACACGTAAGTTTGATAGATTACAGTTTTAATGCATAGAACAACATACAAGCCAACCTCGAGTAAAAATTAAAAATAGTCATATTTTAAAAATTTATATGCGTGGAGTTAAAGCAATGTCATGTGAAAAAGTAAAAAGATTTGGTTAGAGGTTTTCGACGACCAAGTCAATTAAAGAGAGAGTAAATGATTTAAAATGTTTGAAATGAACAGAGTTAAAAGCAGAGTATTTAGTTAAGATATGTTTCTCTGTCAGAGGATAAATACAATGATTATACATTGGAGGATTTTCTCCCAGTAAAAGGTGTCAATGTGTCAATCACGTGCATCCAATTCGTAGACATGTTATAATAACGTCCCGTCTTCTTTATGAAAGGGATTCCAACGGAACATGATGGTTTTTGCATGAGGGAATTTATTACCTGATTCCAGATTCCATTAGTCCGTTAAATGGTCTTGAGTAACTGATTTAAGGGCCTTAAAGTATCACAGTACGGAATGGTTGGAGACATTTCACTGGATGCTGTTTTAGCTGCACTATCGACTGTCTCGTTGCCCTTGATACCCACGTGGGATGGCATCCAACAATAAAATAGTTTGATGTTAAGAGACTTCAGTTTGTTAATTGTTTTTAAAGTTCCATAATCAATGGTGAGATGAATGATGTGGATGACTTAAGGATTCCAATGCACTCATGGAATCTGTAAATAAAATAAATTCTCATCATGTCCACTTGAAAAACCGTCCAACGACTTATGAATAGGGGAAACCTCCGCTGCATAAATAAATATGAAAAATGAAGTTGAAAATCATGCAGTGAATTATGCATTAAAAAAGACGAGGCATCTCATGATTCGATGAACCTCGTGATTTCATTAAAACCATCAGTCATGATTCGATGAACCTCATGATATCATTAAAACCATCAGTCATGATTCGATGAACCTCATGATTTCATTTAAACCATCAGTATGAATATGAATAAAATCAGAATATTGCTCTGACACATATTAAAAAGTCGAATAAAAATATTTTGTGCACTGTTTGATCGCTTAGATGTATTAAAAGGATTTTTAAAATTAAACTCTTTTAGTATCAGGGTTACAAACTTATCTGTCTTCGTCTGTTTTCATGACAGATACGTTAGATAACCCATAGCTCTCGAATGAAATGGGGACTCCTCTTTGAAATGTAAGTATGGAAAGCTTTTTTTGCAAGACATAATTTATCTAAAAAAACCTTTTGTTTGAAAATGGTAAAAACTTTGATGATGAGTAGTTCCAAAAAGATATTGAAGGGACAAAAATTGCATTCTTAAGTTTAAGGAAGTTTCAAAACAATTCACTTATAAACTTTTGATGGGTGATGCTCGGAATGCTCCGGAACAGAGTCGTAGTGCAGTATGGTGCATGATGTATTGTGCATAATTCACAGTTTACATAAAACTAGTTTTCATCTAGAACTACCCTACAGCTCTAAATAAAATAAATTCTCACTCATACAACCACTCTAATTTTGATTGTATGAGTGCGTAGTATAAAAGTAACAAACTTGTACGGTCAGAACCCCATGAAGTGTTTGCTAAAACTTTTAAAGTATTAATTGATTTTTCACAACATTTATGAAGTAGTAAAATATGAGAGTGAAACGTCAGATTTTTTGTCAAAAATGAACCTTAAGAATTTAATTTCTTCCACAACTTTAAAATATTGTTGCAATAGATTTCAGGATCAGTATGAAGTTTCCTTTGTCTACAAAAAAGCACATAAGCAGTTTTTGCCAAAGAGAAGCAGAAACCATTTTCATCTGCCTAATTTGTAATTCTTTTGATAGCCTGTTGATTGTGATTGCTTATCAACCTCACATTGAGAAGCAAAACAAGGGATATTGGCGACGGCTCTCGGAAGTTTGAGTCATGGTCAAGTGACGAGGATGACACCTGAGCTAGCAACTCCCTCTCCACGCCAACGGAGGAGTTGGGACCTCGACCAGGTTAAACGTGCATTAACCTCTCTACACGGCAGATTGTCTTTAGACCAAAGCTTGAACTCACAACTCGAAGATAACAACGCCGGTCGCTAGCCCACAACCATGACTACTAGGCAACCGCAGGCACTTATGCTTTAGTGGTCGTAGATAGAATTAATTTCTTTTCCCAAGCATGAAATTTACAGGTCGTTAACATAAACGAGAGACTTGACAGATGGTGGAATATTTGAAATGATATTATTAATTTTTATAAATGGTCAAAATGGTCGAGTCCACTTTTACATTGAAACATCTATGCTCTAAGAACTTTTGAATAAAAATAGGCAAGCTACATCTAAAATCATAATTGTTTAAATCTCTTAGAATTCCATATCTCCAAGTGCAATCATATGTCTTCTCAATGTCGAAAAATAGAAACAAGATGTTTATTCTGTACGAAGGCATCTCTTTTGTCTCTAAAGGCGACTAAGTTATCCAGAGTAGATTTGTTTCATCAGAAGCCGCCTCGAAAATGTGAAAAAATAGCATTGTTTCTAAAGCGCACATAACCCGGCGTTCACTATTTTTTCCCAGGACTTTACACTGGTAACTCTTGAGGGCTATGTGTCGGTAATTCATTGGATTTTCTGAATCTTTTCTAGGTTTTAAATTTGGAATAATAAAAGTATATTTCCATGAATGTGTGTGAGGAAAGATGTGTTTTTCCCAGGTTTAGTTAAAAAAATTTAAAAGATTTTGTAATGAGTTATCCGACAAATGTTTAATGAGGTTATATGTGATGTCATCTGATCCTGAGGATGATTTATGTATATAAGAAAGGGCATTTTGTTCATGAAAAGTACAGTTACCATTATAAATCAAATTATATATAGTGAGAAAATTAATTTTCATCTTTTCAGCTGTAGCTTTTATTTCTTAAAATTTTATTTATTTATTTATTATTATTATTATTTGAAATTCTTGAAGTAATTTTCTGAATTTGATGTATGAGAAAGAGATAAATCTCTTATGGTTGCAATATATTTCGGGGAAGAAATAGTTTGGTTATTGTACTCCAAAATTGGAATTTGTCTATTTATAAAAACTCCGGAAATACGTCTCATTTTGTCCCATAATTGTTTACTAGTAATATTACTATATATATTTTCAACATACTTTATCTAAGGTTCTATTTGATTTTGTCGTTTAATTTACCCAAAAAATTGCTTTCTGTTGTTTGTATGAACTAAAATTTATAAAGGTTAGATACCTTTTAAAATATTCCATGACCTCCTCTGATTTATATTAGCTTCTCTGTATTCCTTATTCCACCACAGTTTCGGTTGTTTTCTTGGTTTGTTAGAGGCTATTTCAATAGATACATTAACGCTTTCAATGATTATTCTTGTGTTGTCTTCTGTAACCTCATCAATACTATGAGAATTAATTATTTTTTCAGAGATATTGGCAAAGGAGGAAAAAAGTATTCAGTTTTCTACTTCATAAATGTATCTATAGCTTGATATGGGGTTGTATTGGATTAGATTCGCACGATCCACGATAATTGAAAAGTGATCACTACTGATAAAGTATGAGTTGCTTTTGAAAGTCCAGAAAGGTTGAAAGGGAATAAATTGCCAAATTTATTGAGTGAAAAGTCCTTGTGGGTGAATGAAAATAAGTCGAATGTGTGTGTGTGTATGGTTGTTATTTAAAATACACAGACTATAGTCAGAAATGATTTTTTCAACTTGATTTCCCTTTGGGTTGTTTTTTGTATTGTCCCAAAAAGTACTGCGTCCATTTAAATCACCGAGTAAAATAAAAGGCATGGAAAGTTAGTTGATGAGGTTATTAATGTGCGTGATTAATGTGCAGAAAACTTTTTACAACAAAATCATTTATTCAGAAAGTATAGTAAGTCAATTCACATAAGTGTTAGGACACTTTTAACATTCAACTTATATTTTCAAGCAATACACTATTAACAAAACATTTAAGAATTGGAAAATCTTATACTAACATTTTTTATTTTGTTGTGCTTTGGTTTAAATTAATTCAACGAGTTCTTTTTTAAAATATGGACAATCTCGCTCTCTCTGTTTAGTTTCATTATTAAGTCAGTTCAAATTTTGAATATTATCACATTTCCTTGTCTTTACGACGATGATTTTTAAAAGATTACGATTAATCCCACGTACGTTCAATAATATTTAAGTTTATAGACTATAAAGGAACTTTTACAACTTCTATTTAATTATAGAAAAATCATAACTAAATATTTAGGGACGTATTTTAGGATTATTATCCGATACAATTTTATTACTCTTTACTCATTTAGAGTTTTAAAAGATTTTCCTCGTCTAATATATTTACGTAATTTCACCAAATTATAGTGAACTTGATACAAATTAAATTATCCGCATCAAACTAAACATTCTCAAACCATTAGAATTGCATATTTTATTTAACAAGAGGCAGTAAAGGGTTTTTGGATCAGTTCTTCAGTAGACCTTTCTACCCACAATAATTCTTTGACTGAATTCAAATATAACAGATTTTGAAACTTGATTAACACGACAGAATGAATGTTGGGTCAGTCTGACGCAGCAACATATAAAAAGATCTCTATTCACTAAATGACATTAATTTTTTTATTTATCTACTTGTGACCCTCAGGTTTAATCGTTGATTAGTTTATGCATTAGTTTGAGTTTCATCCCAGGAAGATGGTGCATTATTTCTCCTCTAGGGCGGTTGATGGGTCAGTCTAACCCAACACACAATAATACACGTTTTTACAACACAGCCGACTCACCTTTAAAGTTTGATTTATCTGATACGATGTATAAATAATTAATACACAAGATTTCAGAAAATAAGAATATTTTTCAAATGATGATGATGTTAGTGATCATTTGAGTTAAAAAAAAAGGCACAATACTTATTCAGTACAAGAGATTAGATCTCTAAGAAATTAGACTAGAACCTATGTTATGTTAATGAAAACTGTAAACAAACAAAAAAAAAAAAAAAAAAAACTTAAATAGCTCGAGTCACCGATATATATTAAGTTAAGAAAAAAAGACTATTTTCTATAGCATAAAAATTAACAAAATACAAGCCTCGAAAAATGATTAACCCGAGAGGACAATAAATGGAAGTTATTTTACAAGAGAGGTTTCTACACTTCTTGTTTAATCCATGTAGAAATATTTTATGGATATCATAGTGATTAAGGTAATGCTACATTATATCTTTTTTTTTTATATCCATTCATTAGTCTTAGATAGTTTTCATTGAAAAATAATAAATTGGAGTGTATTATGTGATTCATATCAAACAAGGAATTTAAGTACATATTTTACTTTATAATAAAAACAATTAAGTAAATGAAGAATGTTTTTAAATTGTCGTAACGAGCCAATTTGACCTAACTTTTTTACTGACGCTAGGATTTTTCATGTCCCCACAACCGAACTAACTATAACATAATTGCACAAAGAAAAGTATTTGTTTAATATTATTTTGTTATACGTTATTCTTAATTTGCTCTTTTTCCTGTTAACTGAGAAAAATACTTTAAGAGAGAGACTTTATTCTTCGCACTACATTAGACTATGCATTCATATTCTTACAAACATGAGATGGCGCTTTCCTGAAACGGTTCTCTTATGAAGGAAAATAAGCCTTCAGTCAGCCAAAGGAAGTTTTAAAATGACCCTTTAACTTTGACAACGATTTGGCGAATATTTTGACGAAAAACTTGATGACTTTATCGACAATTGGGAAGTTTCCGAAGGTGTTGGAACCTAGGTGAAATATCTACTAGGAAGAAATCTACAGACGTTCCCTGAATTTTCCAATGTGACGTCATTCGCAGCCGGAAGAGGTATAAATATTCGGAGAGCCTAAGAGAATCAGTCTGTCTATGGAGTCTGCTTTTGAGGATCGGTCAGGAAATCGACCGGGAAGCCGTCGGCACTCGGAAGCAGACCTACCGAGGAACTAACGGTTGTATGGTCAAGTGGATTTGTGGAGTATCTGGTGTCTGCCTTGAAAGTGTGGAATATTACTGCGGAGGTTTGTCAGTAGTGAGAACTAGTAAGCTGGTGAGCTGAACGTTGCTGATATAACTTTGACTGTCGTTACAAGAGGCTGTTTTGTTCCTGTAACAGTGTCGTTAACCTGTAAGAGTGTTGTATTTATGTTTGTGCTGTTATTGTCCAAGCTCTGTTACTAGTATATTGTCCTGAAGATTTGCTAATAAAGTACCATTTGTCATTATCCACCATGTTGGACTGATTTCACTCCCATACATCCAGAAATTCTTGTAACAATATGATCTGAAAATCTAACAAGTTTTAAGCAAACATTTCTTCTAAGTCAAGTGCAAATACTTTTACAAAAAATTGATTATATTGTTTGATTTCCCATTAGATAAAACTTTCATTTCTTGGCAACATAATAAAACGTTGCCTTGATTTTAATGCCATTTTTCCACTGTTTCCTTTAACTTCCATTATTTTACTAGACCAAAAACGGATGGATTCTTTAAATTAAGAAAAATAGCTTCTGCTATCCTTTTACTACCAATAAAATACCCAAGAACTTTTAGTATGTGTTATTAATGTTATATTCATTGTTAACTTTTTGACATATTTATTAGAAATTTCAGAAATTTTCAAGAATATTTCAATGAATAGCTGGCACAGCAAATAACAGAGATTTATTAAACAATACTTTTCGCTTAAAGTATATAAAAACTTTTTTTAAAAAATTGCACATAAAAAAAATCAACAGAAATCAAGTGTCCGAAACATTATATGAGCTTGAATTAAGCATGACCTGAATTAAAATATTTTATTTTATGAAATATCTTAAAAATATTCTTATGATTAACAGTCTTAAATTGATATGTATCGTATATACATGAAGGAAAATTCAAATAATTTTTTTTAATATTCCTAACAATTTTTGGCTGAAAAAATTTAAAAAAAGCAAATTTTCAAAAATAAATGGGAGTCGCTGTATATAAGACTTGGACTTTCAATTTTTAGTAAGCAAATGAAAACAAGCAGAAATTCTGATTATTTTCATGTCAATATCTTTCAATATTATCTTTCTTTAGCTAATATCCAATTAAAGGACAATTCCTGCCAGAAAATTGTCCAATTACACATTTTTATAATGACTAAAATAGTCAATAAAAAGATTCAAGTTACTTTAATGAAAATTAGTTAATTAAAAGTCTAATTAATTAAAAAGTTTCAAGTTACTTTACTTTTTAGTTAAATTTCAAAGTCTTATATGTTTTTGTCTTTACATAAAATGATAGATTAAAGAAAGAAAAGTAATTTTGTTAGAAAATCAAATCCTTATTAACATCCATTAAATTTTAAAATGCTGCTGTTTAATGTCTTATTTTGTTTTGAATACTTTTTTATAATTTATTAAAAAATATTTTTAGTTATAACAATTTTATAAATTTTTCATCTGACTCTTCCTTTTATTTTCGGATAGATAATTCAAATAATCATTCTAGCATATTCATGTTACGAGATTCGGAAAAATATTTTTATAACAAAAAGTTATAGATGTTAAAAAAGGAGTAACGAATAATAATAATAAAAAATCCTGCTGATTTCCTAGCTTGCAATCACAAACATTTACTTTTCTTGATATTTATAAATTAAAATGCAACAATTTATAAATTTTAAATATAAAATAAGTTTTTTAAAATAAAATGTACTCTGTCTATGATATGTAAAATAAATAGAATATAAACTGTGACAAGCGGCTTTTTAAATTCATCTCTGCAATGCATGAGTGAAAACTTTTAGGATCCATGCATTTTGTTCAGGAAAAATAGCATTTAGCAAATAAAAAAATGCAAAAAGTGAGCTATAAATTAATGCATATTTCAAAAAATTAATCTAATGAGTAAGAAATTAGAATATCTGAATGAGTGTTGCACATAAGTAATAAGAAAAGAAATAAATTTTGATACTAATAGTAAAATTTGTTCTCCTAGGTAAACACCTGTTGTAAATACCATAACAACCAAATGATGTATTAAATATGTTAAATGCATATTCAAAACAACATGGATTCAGTATAGGCTTCCCTACAAGCAACAATCTTTAATAGATATATATGCGGAGGTAATAGTATCCTAAACAATATTCTACTAAGATATAAATTAATACCCGTAAATTGTGAGTTAGAAACTTAATGCTACTAAATACAACATTACGTAAAATAAAGGTATATGCTTCATATACATTATAGATTTCCGCCAGTTTAAAGTTTTCATTTAACGCTTCTAAGAGGAAAGTTAACTCAATTCTGCGTGTCATTCTCATTATCTAATCCTCACTCAAAATTAAAAAGTTCTTAAACTTGTAACACCTCTCTATGTGTCTTTAGCGACCAAGGATCGAACCCGCGACTGAACGAAAACCGTTGGCTACGAATCCGAAGCCATGACCACTAGGTTACCTCGGCCACCAAGTATGTAATAAAATCATTCAGTTGAAGGAAAATATCAGTCGTAAAGGCTTATAGCTTACACCAGGGAGATAGAAAGCAAAAGGCGCTTTTTTGATTCGTTTCATTTAATTCCACATTTTAGGATACGCAATTTTTTTTTTTTTTTTTTTTTTTTAAATTTCACTCTACTATAATATTCATTTTGGTTCAAATATTTATTGTATAAAATTTGTTGATTGTTTTCAAATGAATTCTTGGGATTTACCGTGAGTATAGAAAGTATTCGTACACGTGCGCTTTTTCGAAAGAAAGTACTGTTTTAGTATGTTAATTAGAATAAAATTAATTCAAAAGGTACTATATAACAAGGTATTGTTTTGCAAATATGAAAGGTAAAAAACGGTTGGTTGGTTTTATTAAGGGGAGTCGGAACCTCCTATACCGATAATGTTAAATTGGCTGTTTTCGATGTACCTTTTCTCAAAATCTATTATAGATACAAGTTTGAAATTTTTTACACAAGTAAAATACATCTGTCTTATAATACTGAAATGAGCTTTTAGCTAATTTTGAATTTTTTTATCAATTTACAAAATATTATATCAGACATTGTCAAATTTCACTCTTTTTTAATATAAAAAAATTTGCAAAAAATACATTTTTCAATTTTTTACAAAAAGCTCATTTCAGTATATATTAGGAAACATTATGAACATGTCCTACAAAAATTACACATATATGAACAGTAGTTTCTTAGAAAAGGTACATCGAACATGAAAAATTCACATTTTGAGATAAATGAGTTTTAACGTAAAAGTACTTACCTATCAAAACATTCCTGCCCCATACTCTAAATTATCCACATTTTTTTTAATTTCATCATCCTCTCTTTTCCTTTTGAGCCTTTTTTCCTTTCTAACATCTTTTGTTTTTTGTAAACAAGAATATCGAGCTTTTAACAGCCTCTCTTTGTCGAGACGTTTCATTGCCTGTATCGTATAGTCACCAGGCTCAATGTTCAATTTTCTCAAAATTTGTAGTTTTGATACATTACCTATATTGAACGAAGATACAGCATCATACGTACCTAAAGAGAGGGCTTCTATATGTACAAAAGTTTTCTTTGGTACACGAGACCATATAACGTTATTTACACTTTCATTTGGGTTTTGGGTACAGCCATGCAAACACTTTTTCAATAGTTCTGGATTGGATAAATCCCTAAAAATGGGTCGCATAGCCTCCACAACAGCAACAGGTAAACTGTTTTTATGATGATAGGTTTCCCCAAGCAACTCTGCCTTTCTAAACTTGCACCATGTATCGGCATCTGATGGGCAAAATCCATGCTGAGGTTTTTCATTAGACAGTTTGTGTAAAAATATTGCCCACACGGCTTGTCGCATATCTTTTACACTGGACAAATTTCTTCGAATGGCTAGACCGTAATAGGTTTGTAGACGATCAATTTCTGCCTCTGTCAGCCTGTTTTTACCAGACAAAGGTTTACCGTCTGAAAGCTTTTGACCTCTCATCTTTGCTTTCAAGCGCCGAAGACGTGTCCCCATTCTCTTCATTACATGTCCAAGACATTCTAATTTTGTCACCGAACACTCGTTCCCATACACATTGTTCTCTACAATGGAATCATATGCTTTCGAATCTCCATCCCCCAAGTATCTTGTGTATCGAACATTGTACTTCGATTCAGAACGGCGAAAAATTGATAGAGCACCTGTCACCTCCATTTTGCCACTATAACCAACAAAATTTCTTTTACAGTTTTGAAGATGCTTAGTTTTGTTCGGACAAATACAATGTTTGGATAATATTTCCACATCAATTACTTTACCTGTATCCACACTTGTAACTGTCACTACACCATTCTTCGAAGAAAAGCCTCGTTTCTGCCAGCTACCATCAACCGCAACAGCAATGTCTCTTCCTCCTTCATTTTCTTCAACAGCTTCATGAACTGCTTCCGCCATACTTTCTTCGCAAGTTTCTCTAGCTGCTTGCAGTAAAATATTATTAAATTTTGTAAATTTTGTAGGTGGTGGTGGAAGATTCATAATACCGCAAAACATTACTGCAGATTCAGCCCCTTTCCCTATGCATCGCATTGCATAAACTAACCTATTATTGACTTCAAAATTATTGTCACACTGCTTAGAATTATAAAAAGTATATTTATAATCACAAGAAGGACATTTTATATCAAACTGAACAGCTTCACCACAGTTTTTTTCATGTTGTAACAATCTAATTCCTTGTTTACCACACTTTAAACATTTTACAGCTTCAAAAAGTGCATAGGCTAAAAGATTGATATCCATAATGACATTCCTAAAACCAGAATAAGTATCATTCGAATATGATGTATCCATATTTTTTACCTTCTTTTCACTGGAAGATACATTTATTTCTTCCTTGGAATGATTTGCTACATCACTATTTCCTATAGAAGAGTCATTACTTTCACTCGCATTTTCACATCTGCCTTTGTTAAAATGTCCTTTTCTTTTTTTAAACACTCTTGTCTTTGATCTAGGCATGATAAAATCGCTTGAAAACAACAATTTAAAATAATTTAGCTATGTGTTTTGATACAAACACTAACTAAAAAGAACAACAAATATTTGTAATAATTCAGTTATATGTTTTGAAACAAACACTAACTAAAATGAACAAGCTCGTAGTAGTCGAACTAAAACGTGCTTATGCAAGTATAAACAAATATCTATCAGTCACAGATACAGTGAAACTTCTTAACAGCAAATACAAATAAAAGAAAGGCTCATTTATAACGAAAGTTTAAAAAAATTCATTTAGAGTAGCACATAGTACTATCGTCCAAAAATGAAGTGCGTTGTTTACATTTTTTGGCCCTTTAAATGGGCGTGGCCCCGTTTCAATGCTTATTTAAAACTAAGTTTTTGAAGCTTCTAATTATCGTAGAGATAAAAATAAGGTATCTTTAGAAAGGTGAAAAGCTATACAATTTGGAAATAAAAAAATCTCAAATCATGATTTTTTGAAAAATTTGACGTTCCGACACCCCTTAACATCGCACTAGAAGAAGCAATCCGAGGGCTATTGATGACCGACCTCGCAATTTTGAGCCTCAGTCAAATGACGAGGACGACACATGAGTTGGCACACCCTTTTTCTAACTTCCACACCACGCCTTTGGGAGGAATTGGGTCCTCGACAGATTTAACGCGCACTAGCCCCAGCTACACGGCGGGTCTTTAGTGGCATCAAGGCTCGATCCCACGACTCCGCGACCATGACCACTACGCTACCGAGGTCCAGGGTAAAACATGGAAAACTTATTGAATTGTTTTTCAAATATAAAGAAAACTAAGGCTTAATGTTTTTGAGGCGAGTAAAAATTATTCATGCACTGAAAGAATTGAAAATTTGTGTAAGTGTTTTGTGATTGAATTATAGATTTTTGTTTGTGTCTATAAGAGTTATCACTCATCTTGAGACATATATACGATGATATGGTTGAATTTAAATTTGATAGACAATGCAGAAATTTTGATATGGGTTGCAGGTCTAAATAAATTTGTTACACTGAAGGAAAATTTACTGCAAAGCTTCTCAAAGCGGGTAAAACATGTAATGAAATTTCATTATTAGTTGGTACTCAGCGTTTGGCCAGAAAGTTAAATATTCGAAGTTCTATGGCTTCTAAAATACTGCATAACGCTCCTCTGTCGGGTCGACCATCTCTACTTACCTCTGTTGACAGGCTATTTCTCACCCGTTCGTTGAAGAAAATTCGAAAATGAGTGCTCCTATGTTTACAGCAGAATTGAAAAACAATTAAATATTTGTATATGTAAGTATATATCTCGAAATGAATGTAGGCAAGAAGGCTTACCACTGTCTTGCTTCATAAAAAAATTCTTAGTGAATAAGAGGAATCAGAAGCTACGATTATACTTCGCTATAAAATATGCAGATAAAAGTTCAGAGTTCTAGAAAATAGATTTTTTTTTCTGACGATGGTATGATTAACATTTTTAGATCGAACAATAGATGAGTTGTGTGGAGAAATCTAAACACAGATATGAATCCAAATAATTATCGGAGCCATCAATGTAATTGATTAATCTAACTTAAATACTTCTCAATTTTATTGTTGTGGGGTTTCAAAACATATCAATTATCACACACAAAATGCCAAATCTCTCTCTCTCTCTCTCTCTCTCTCTCTCTCTCTCTCTATATATATATATATATATATATATATATATATATATATAACTATATATATATAATAGAAATAATAATAATAAAGTATATTTTTACACAGATTTAACATAAACTAAATGCTATAAATTTGGATTTAAGAGGTAGGTTAGAAATATTAAAATCTCTTTTGGGGGACAGAAATTTAAAAAAAAAAAAAAAAAAAAAAAAGCTCTTCTAGAACTTTTAGGGAATATAGCTTAAGAAAAAGAATTTAGAAAATAAAAGTCAATTTCATTTGAGTGTCAGAAATTTTTTTTTTTTTCTCTGATTACATTGGGAAAACTTTTATAAAAATAAAAATAACATGTTGTCAATATTTAACATATAATGTTAAGAAATAGACTATAATTAACTGAAATTACAAAGAAATCAAAAGAGTTTTTGAGCGCCCGTTTTTCTCGAGTTTTAAAAACATCATTTTAAAAATAACATATAACGTTTTCACACAAAATGACAAATTACTTAATACAAGAAAAAGAATTTTAAGTAACAATGAATTCAGGTCGTTCACAAATTAACTGGGGAAAAAAATCTGAATAACTGTTTATAATATATTTAATATCAATAAACGTACAATTAATTAAGAGCTACGATGAGACAAATTAAAGTTGACATTATATTACTTTATCCTCGATCCTGAAGCAAATTTATACTTAATCAAATTCCTTCAGACAAATTCCTCTGCTCTTTTCTCTCTCCAAATTACTCTATCAAGAGAAAAATCAACATTATTCTAAGCTTGAAATATAAATTAGAAGTATAAGGTATGCAACGAGGGAAAAAAAGCCATCCGTTTATTTTTATGCATCTATTAAGGAGAAGGAAAACGAAATTAACAAGTGTTTCCCATGGTTACGTTACCGTGCTGCGAACGAGACAATTCCTTTTCATTTAACCAAAGATCTTTAATTAAATGTGATGCGTGAGGGGTAACCCAGGCGACGCAGGTAACAGACAAGTGAAGAGCGGGCAACCGATTTGTTCATTATCCCACATTCCCGTGGCAATCTAGGGATTCATTACGCGTCCGCCATCGAGCCGTCAATTCCAAACCGAACTCTAAAAGATAAAGCGGATGGAAATGATGGGGAAAAAAATTCTGTGGTATCCGGGAAGGCTCGGGGAGAAAGCGCAAATTGAGTCTCGATTACAAGTCGGTCTTTCAGTAAATGAACTCATAAAGTTTTGCTTTATTTTATATATATATATATATATATATATATATATATATAAAGCGTACATATTGAGGCGACTGAATTAGATATCAAAATTTTATTTTTAAAATGATTTAATTTCGATTTAATTTTGTATGCACTTTATAAACTCAGTAATATCTATTTTACTGATATAATTCATCCGATTAATTGAAACTAAACTATTATAAGATATCCGAGTTCGTAGAAATGAATGGAACTTAATTTGTTGGTAAATATCAACTAATTATTTAAAAAAGAAAATCAATAATTTATTTAAAAAAATCAAAGCGGCTTTTTCGTAGGTATAATGTTTGATTAATTTTCAGTTAGTCAAATTTCAGTTTCCATTGTAATCCAATGAATTGTTCTCAAATATTTTTGAATAATGAAATTCATATTATAATTAACGAAAATTCAATTACATGCAATGTTCGTGTTTACATCTATACTTGTATTTTAAGTTACAGTTTAATGTCATTTACGCGTATGTATTATACTTTTTAAAAAATAAGAACTTTGTGGACGATGTGTATATACAGTTGATTTTGCTTTTAAAAGCTACGGGACTCTCTGTTAAGCACCTTTTTAAAATGACTTATCGAAAATAATTTTTAGAAAAATATATCCAGAAAAATTATTGAAATTATTTCAATTGAACTTTATTTCCGTATATTTAAAAATAATATCCATGAGATGAGTGTTGGCGACGCATTTAAATTATGTTATACATTCTAATCCCTGAAAGTTTAAAATAATATCAGTTTCATTTACCTTTTAATGTACCTGATGGATATTTTCATTATTTACGAATATAATATATTAGTATTTTTAAATATTTAAACTAAGCGTATTTTTAAAAGTTTGAGTTGAAATCTTTTTTAAAATTTATTTATGTAATAAAGATATATGAATATGATAAATGGGATTAATATCATATTTTCTTTTATATTATTTTTGAATTGCAGCTTAGCAAAACTTTTTAGAGGGAAAAGTAAGTGTGGAATCAAACAACAATGAAGTTCATTAACCATTTTTCATAATTTGGAGACAATAATTTCAGTATAATTCTTTTTGTTTTAAAATCATTCTCAAATTAGCAACTTTTATTAATTAGAAAATCGACATTTTTTTTAAAATTCAAATAAGAACTAAAATGCGACACATACTTCAATCAAGTTCTAATTATAAATCTCAAATGGGTATTTATGTAATATATGCTTCAAATAAGTAAACACTTACAAACGTTGATTCATGTAATGTTTATTAAAACGTCAAATTTAGAATTGACATGAGGGCTATTGAGGACAGACCTCGTAATTTTGAGCCACGATCAAGGGATGAGGACGATACCTGAGTTGGAATCCCTCTCCAAACTTCCACACCACGCCAATGGATGGGCTTGGGACCTCGATAGATTTAACGTTCAACAGCCTGGATACGCGATGGATCTTCAGTGGCACAGGGCTCGAACCCACGACTCTACGAAAACTGTCGACCTCGATTCCGTAACCATGACCACTAGGCTACCGCGGCCACCACACCCCGCCAAAGGGAAGGCTTTAAGCCCCCAAATATTTTACGTGTATCAGATCCGTTGAGTGTTTAGAGAAATCAGGATAAGAGCCGGCCTTTTCTATAAAGAGGACCTGGGTGCAATAAATCATTTGAGGGCCTAAATTTTTTTTGTAAATTAAAAAAAAAAAAAAAAAAAAAAAAATCAAACACGAGCAATATACACAGTATTTTTATTTATTGCGTGTGATTTTTGTTCCTGCAAATACATTACTCATTTGTGAAAAATTACAATTTTTGCAATTTCTTTTTCGATGCTGCAGCCAGTGCATTAAGCGTTCTGCACATATTTTTGCTTGACTAAAAATTTAGTTTAGGAGGAGATACTCCGAGAGCTCCCCGAATTAAATAACAAAAACTAACCATTCGCATCATCAAGAATTAGTTTGAGGAGTTTGTCAAAATTCATAGAACTTCTATAATAATGTTTACGTTAAAATGAACTTTACGTCATACTGACAACGATAGGAATATTGTCAAGTTCTTATGTGTGCAAGAGTATATTATTTTAGTTCGTGATCATGTTAGAATTAATCGCTGCACTCTGATGGCTAGCATCTGTTCCCACCCTCCCCAGATGGCCGTCTCAGATGGTAATTCACGACAATGCCATGACAATTCATTCATGCTCGACCACCACTAGTTCGCTTAACATATATTTACTTTAATACTTTAAATCTTACAACAATAGCAAATAAATTATTACCGCGCTAATACACGCACGCACGCACGCACGCACACACACACACACACACACACACACACACACACACAC
>BMAW01063278.1:479259-499574 GCA_019974015.1 Nephila pilipes
AACACACACACACACACATATATATATATATATATATATATAATGCGTGCAAAGATGCACCGCACACACACATAGCAATTAAAATAGAAAATTAAATTATTACTTTTTGTTAATCTCTTAAAACGTAGAGGGGCTGAAAAGCTGAGCTCCTTCCATGATTCAATGAAAAATTTTTACTTATTAAAATTTTTTCTTAAGAAACCAATATTTTAAGTTTTGTGAATAGCAAAACATTTTATTAAACAAAAAGTTCATTTTAAAATTTTAATAAAAAATAATTATGGAAGGATTTGATAATTTGTTAGTACAGGGCATTGAACGAATTACCAAATTTCATGTGAAATCTAATTAACAGCTTATTTCTAATGTACTTTAACGAAATTCAACGCAATGAAACACATTTGTGATGTTGCAGACCTCATAAGGTAGATAAATACGTAATATAAATTAATTTTAATAAAAATCAGTGTCTCAAAATTCTATTTATATAGGGTGACAACCTTACATTTTTAATTGTTATTTAAAAGGTTAATAAAAACTTCTTTGTTTAAAGAAAATAATAGATTATCTACATGAAAAAAGAATCCATACATATTGCCATAGCTTATAGAAATAAATGTTACAATGAAATATATATGTTAGAAAAATTCAATAAATTTTCATCAAAGGTGCATTTTCTTCGACTAAAATCTTTTCATATAATATTTCTAATCTCGATGCTGAAATACAGTTTTTGTCAGTTAAAATAGTTATATTTAATATGAATTTTATTTAATAAGAATTCCATATAAAACACGTTTTGAAACATTCTCTCGTTAAATAAAATTAAACCAAATTTAAAGTTAAAATTTTATTATAAAATATGTCACTAATCCGATGGTTACAGTGCTAAAATTTTTATTACAAAAAAAAAAAAAAAAAAAAAAAAAACTCCCGTTTCTGTGAAAAAAACAACTCTTAATATTTAAAATAGGAGTATTATTTCTCAAATAAAGTACTACAGGAACACCGAAACTTAGTTTCCCACTTTAACAGCTTTTCGATTGTTATACGATTGTAAGAACTTTCTTAAAACGTTCGCATAGATTTCCCCACTGGAGGGAGGGGGGAAAGTAAATGAAAAGGGTGCGCGTACTGGTGGATTAGATCCGATTTAGGTAAGAAATTACAGGAGTGGTGCCTTTTCATTCATTCTTTTTTGATGCAAATATGGCTAAGCAAAAGAGGTCTATTTTAATAGAATTTCATTAATATAATACTCATGAAATTCTTTGCAATGATTAATCAAGGATTAGCTGGGGATTTGTATCTCGGAATCTTTTTATTAAAAAAAAGTTTAAAAAAAAAAAAAATGGAAACATGATTAATTTTTCAATATTGGGTGTCGCAACAAGGTAGTATGCTGGTGTCAAAAACTTTCTAAAGATTTGAAAAAGAAACATATTACATGTACTGAGATCCATTGACAGAAAATTTAATAAAACGTTTCCACTTTAAATACGTAAGCACGTTTTTCTTATTTAAAAATCCAGATGGCTAAAAAACAGCTAATACTAAGAAATAAGAAACTTTATCTAAGAATTTCAATGAAAGTTCTCTAATCTTATGATGTACAAAACTCTCCACACATAATGATTCGAATTCGAAACGACATTCTTCGTTTAAAAATTGGTTTCTTACGCAATGTGCGATATCATTATTCTGCTTTCCCATTTATCATTTTTTTTTTCAATCATGTCAACTGATTTTTTGACAGTACCGATCTTTTGTGTTTGGCTTAGGTCTAAAGGAATGCTTTGCGCTCTCTTTTATTATGCTCACGTTCGTACTTATAAATATGCACCTTTTTTAAAACGGAACAATTGGTTTCCCATCTAAACTAGTACAGAGGACGGCACGCCTTGCAATTGTAATTCTTTTTATCTTCTTATGTCATTCGGTTCATCAGGTTTGAATTCCAGGTTACAATGAATTGAATGTCAGAGTACAGATTCTAGTGTTGTAATGTTAATAACCTCTTCTGCTTTCACCAAGTTATTTAATCGTCAATATTTAACCTTGAAGAAATTTTGTTCTTACGTCTAAAAAATACGCGATGTAAAGGGTAACTGACAGAAAGGTAGCCAAAGAATAATTGTTATGAAGAGAATGAAGCCCATTTTATAAGGCGCTTTAGAAAACGTTCAACAATACTGAGGTGAATGACTATATAATATTATGCAAGAGTATTGATAACAACGATTTCAAAATCCACTTTGTAACTATCCAAGCACAATATTCCTAAATAAGAAAAATAAAAAAGATAATATTGAAAAACTTAACAAAAATGCATATTAAAATAAGCTTTATTTTTATTTATAAAGATGTTTGCAGTAAAACTTCTAATACTTTTACGAGAGTGTACTAAAAATTTTAGTTCATAAGAAGGAAATTTGTAATATGAAATGCTGATTTCTAAGCAACACAAACACACAAAAAGAAAAAGACGGAGCCTCTTAAAAATAGGGAAATAAAAACTTTATGCTTTTATACATTATCTCAAAATTTATAAAAGCTCTTAATGAAATGAAATTATATTAAACCTATAAATATGAAGAAAATTCAGTGTATAAGATTTGTCTCGTATTTCAATGCATATAGCAAATTAAGATATCCTGAATTGTCTATGAAAAAAAAAAAAGTCTAAAGCGATGTTGTATTGATTAAATTTATTGAATTTTCGTCAAAGAAACATGATGATGACTTCAAATAAATCATTTTCCCATATAATGATTTTGGCGAAGCAAATATTTAAAACTGAAGTGCAAACAGCAGGTCTCTTTTCTGAAAAAAGCTATGTGTAAATACATATACGATGAAGATGACAAAATAAAAGTTGTGGTATGAATTAATACATCTTTACTTAGCTACCAAGTTAAAATATCTTTAGTTTGATCTAATTAGTTTTTTTATATGAAAACTGCAATATATTTTCGTTGAAACAACGTTACAATGAGTTTTATTAATGCATTGGATTTTTTTCTTAATGTCATCATACTTGTATTGCAGTTCTCACTTAAAGCTTTACGTCAAGATAAACAATAGAAGAAAAATAAGTCAATCTTGCAACGAAAATTACCCGATAAATGGGATTTATTGTTAATGAATAAAATTATGAATTACAATTGAACAATTGAAAATTTAGACAATATCCATGATGAATGTATAGATTTATAGAAAAAAAAAAGTAAATCAGTTTTGTAAGATGAAACATTTTGTAATGAGTAGTAGTTTAAAAGAAGTTTACGATTGAGGAAATATTGAAGAAATCAGTATTAAGTTTTTTAAGTATGTATTTTTTAAAATAATTTAAAAGTTTTGGGTTTTATTGGCTTTGTTAATAATAATAGTATGCAAAAAATGTGCATTTTTATCTATAATTAACTTCCACTACTCAACTCTTCACTTATAGATTTTAATATTGATATCTATCAACATACCTAACTTTTTGTGTTTCCTTATTATTTTCAAATATATAAGATAACTGATTTTAACCAGTAACATAGTTTATAAAATCAAGGTAAATGTTAAAAGAATTTATCTCTATGTGCATTTTTACTTCGTTCAAGGTATAAAAACGAAATATTTGAAAATGCTATTTGATGTATTTTGTGTGAATAAAGTTAGAGAATCTTTAAGATTTGGTTTCAAAATCAAGCGCTTGATTCCATCGCCAATCCTTTTTTATATACTTTCTAAAATTCTTAGGGATTTTTTCATAAGCCAATATTATGACAATAATTGCTTATTGTGCAATTTATCCACAATATGTTATTTATATAGAAAAATCTATATGTATTTCAATAAATTTTAAATTGTTATGAAAGAGAAAAGAAAAAATTAGTAAATCTTTCAAAAACTGAATTCCTTCAGAAACCCACACATACCAGAACGAGCAATTAAGAAGTATAACTGTTTTAATATATATACAAGTAGAACAAGCATACACGTGCAATAAGTAAGTAATATTGCAAGATTTTTTTTGTCGATACCTCTCTTAAAATAATATGGTAGTTAATCGGTTTTCGTTGATATATGAAATATATAATGATTGTGTGTCAATCTAAAACATAATGAGACATTTTAAATATATTGTTATGGAGATATCAAAGCCTTTTAAATGTAACAATAAAACAGGAAAATGATAAAACAGATAGAAAAATCTCAATGTAAAAATTTAATAATTTTCGGAGTTAAAATGTAACCTCCCTATAGTTTTTCGAAAATTTGTTTCAATTTATTTTAAAGAATTAACGTTAATTCAATAAACCCTTCAACCACTTCTGATAACAGATGTTTCCTTTAACAATTAATAAATAAACAATAGAAATACTTGAAATTATTAGTTTCAATATACACAAAATTATTGATAATATATTAAGCTAATTGATGTTATATCAGTAATTATTTTAATTTGATAACTAATGGTGTTCTTTCAACAATAATTTTAATTCCGTTATCGCATATAAGTATACTGATTATTTATTATAATTTTTTAGAGATATTATAAGTGTATTAATGAAAGTGAAAGAAAACGTAAGGGAATTTTATTACCATCCCGTCTTGCATACAACTGTGATAGTGTGCTCACGACATCAGAATGAATCCAGAAAAAGATGGATATATATATTTTTTAAAATGTAAAACATTTGTTTTAGATCGATAGCAATAAGTAACGACAGACTGATATACAAAATGAAGTCATTACGAAAAAGAGGAATTCATTTCATTATTTATATTCGTTTCATATTTTGAAAATGAGTACATTTTTAGAAAATTCGTGTTTCTAAAACTTTTTTTTAAAAATATCTTTAGAGAAACAGTCGTTTCTCCACTCTCAAAATGCTACTATAAAGTATATTATACGTTTCAGATAATTTTTCGAATCAGAAAGCTAACAATCTGAATACCTCCTTATTGGATTTGGTTTGTTTTTTACGTCGCACTAGAAGCAACACGAAGGCTTTTGGGGACGGACTTCGTGATTTCGAACCTCAGTCAAGTGACGAGGACGACACCTGAGCAGGCACCCTCTCTCCTAACTTCCACACCACAGCATTGGGAGGACTTTGGCCCCGACAGATTTAGCGTGCATCAGCCTCGGCTACACGGCGAGTATTTAATGGCCTCAAGGCTCGAGCCCACGACTCGACGAAAACTTCCAGCCTCGAGTCAGCGGCCATGACCACTAGGCTACCGCGGCCACCCTTTCTTACTGGAAAAAACACACAAATAAGTTTTAATGTGGTTAGTCTTTTTATTATTTGAATGGAAAATCATGATACTATACAAACAAATAAATTCTAATAATGAAAGAAGTTTTCTTGTATGATTAAGAGATATTGTTCCCTTTATTTTTTTCTTATAATTCTGCTTTCCTCTCAAGCATCGCAATAGGTCTAAAAAAGTTTATTTTAATTTAGATGTTAATTGAAGCAATTTAAAATCGTAATTAAAAATTGTATACTATTGCAGAATTATTCCACCGATTTATTTGGAATCGTAAGAAAACATATTGGTCTTTATTATTGCTTTGAATTCAACGATAACGTATTAGAACTGACGCACTCCTCACAACACAAATGAATTTTGAGTTTGAGAGATAATCTTTTTAAACAATAAAGGACAAAGAAATATCTAATTTAGGTAATTCAATTATTCAAAGATAAAATTTTCCAAAAGTTTGAAAAATAATCAATTTTAAATTGTAAACTGATTAATTTAGTTTGTGTAAGTAGCTTTTATGAATACAATTCCATGGAGCGCTAATATGAAGAAAAAATATGTGTAAAATAAATCATAGTTTAAACTATTTTAGTTGAGCAGAAAATCATTTTTCATTCTTTTTTTTTTTTTTTTTTTTGAGAATCTTTAATTATGAGACAATAATTGCGATTCTTCACTTAATACACACGGACATGTATTGAATGAATTTAAATTAATTTATATCGAAAGTTATCGAATAGATTATATGTTATATGCATAATGAACTTCAAAAATGTAAAATGAGAGAAACTAATTATATTTACTATATCTAACACCTCATTGCACGTCAGGTATTATGCCAGAGACAGAACCAAAGATTTTTAGAGGATTAGCATTTTAAATTTAGACTATTCGCTTAAATAAAGATCGTAATGACCAATGACGAAATTCTATATATTAATAGTTCAATGTAATTTATATATACAGGGTGTTTCGAAATTCATGGACAAAAATTCATGGGTGATAGAAAACATCAAAACAAACAATTTTTACCATACAATACATAGGCTGAGAGCAAGCGGTTAATCGCTAGACGGTGCTGCAATAGGCATCGTCATTACATATCGTCGTTTCTATTGTAGATTTAAGGAGGCATGGTGACTTATAGTAATCAGGAAAAGGCCGTACCTGCTGAAATCCATGGTAAAAAAAACCGATGTGTAGGAAAAGTCGCGCTTTATGCTTTCCATTACATCTCTAGCGGTCTACCTCCTCATCTCCGCCTGTGCATTGTTGGTTGAAAATTGCTTGTTTAGATGTTTTCTATCATCCCTTAATTTTTTACCCATGAGTTTCGAAACACTCTGTGTGTGTGTATGTATGTACACCCCCCCACCCCACCCCATATATATATATATATGTGTGTGTGTGTGTGTGTGTATATATATATAAAAAAAATTCAAATTTACATATGATATAAACATTAATTGTACTATTCTTATTTTATTAATTCTGAATGCACCCCTTTAATAATGCCTCCATATATTTTTCTTTATTATTATAAATAATATATTTATGATAATTATAACATATTATTTTTAAATAATATAATTATATTTTAAATAATATTTTATATAATTATATATTAAATAATAATATATATATTTTAAATAATATTTTTAATAATATTATAGATTTTTTTTTCATTTTTAAATGAAAAAAAAATCTATAATTAAACTTTGGTATTGAAATAAGAATTTCCTTATGAAAAAGTAAATAATAATTGTTTTGAAACGAATTTCAAAACTTTTTTTGTGACAGAAACAAATGTTTGAAATACTTAAAAAAAATTAACTTCTTTTAATTCTTGTTTCATATAGCATCAACAATAGTTTCTGGACAGTAATATTCTAAATATATCAAATATTCGAAGCAATAAAGACCATTTTACATTATGAAAAATTCGAAAATGTTGAAGGTGGGTTGTCTGAAGCTTTACATCTTCTTAACAAAGCTATTTAAAAACTATGATAATTTAGCATAACATTATTTTAAATTGCATTTCACCATTAAAAATAGGTCGTGCCTTCTAAATATTTATCTCCTTGTCATAAATATTGAAATTTAAGATAATCAGAGTTAAATTGTTGTTACAGAAAAAGAAATTAAATTTTAAAGAAATTAAAATTAATGGGAAGTTAAATGAAGAAATAAAGAAATCTTCAATGAAAGTTGTTACGATTAAAAGTATATATCTAATAATATTGATTCAATTAAATTGATAAGCGAAAAATTAATTACATTAAAGTTAATCATAATTTATAAAATTATGAAAATTCGTTAAAATTAATGTAGCAACTAAAATTACTTATATATTTGAATTAAAAGGATTTCTTACCACGTGAACGGTATGTAACTTCCATATTAATTAGTTGTCCTATAGAAAATGAAATAAATAATCTCAGTTTGGGTACAAGATATTTTTATTGCAGGTTACATATATTCATTAATTAAGAATGAATTACGAGATTTTATGATGTAGAAGATATCGTTTCTGAGAGATTCGCGACTGTGATTTTGTTCTGTTAAATGTTATTAACTTAAGATTTTAATGTGAATTAGTACACAGAACCCATAAAAAAACAAGATAAAAAAAAAAAACAAAGCCCATATATGTCTGAAATTGTGTTTATGCTCACTCTCTACCAATAGCCTGTCACGAAAATAAAAATAAATATAAGTAAATAAACCATGTATCTGAGAGATCTGACGCAACCACTGCCGTATTAAAAGAAAGGGGAAAAAAATCCTTATTCTTCTGCAACATGTTTCAATACCTTCCTTTAAAAGTACGTTTGTAAGTAACTGTTAGCATTGTCTTCAGTCGTTATAATATAAAGTTATATTTATACATAGTTTGTTCGATTGAAATGTTGCTTTATTCCCTTTAAGTACCATTTGTAAGACTTAGCAAATTATTTTCAAGTACTTAGTTTGTTGAATGTGTTTTTGTAATTTTATCTGATGCAAATCTAAATTAATAACATATAAGGTTCCAGTAATGTCAAAGCATGTTTGAAAATTAAACAGCATGATGCAAATCCCTTTTTAAAGTCAAGATGCAATTTGACATGTATGCGTTTCATTAACCTGATATATAATAATTATTTTTCATAACATTCAGTTCTAAGTTGAAAAACCTTCTTTCATTTAATTTCTTCAACTTAGAGAAGGGCTGTGCAGAATCTCAAGCAAATTTAGCTATTTACGTTCACAACGTTCTTGTTGTTAACGGTAAAAACACACGATCCTAATTTTTCGCCAAAGATTTACTAGTATGCATCTAATTTTATCACTGATGTGAAATAGATTCTATACAAACTACGCAGGGGTTTGCTCTTGACCTTTTCAACTGTCCAGGACATGCGTTGCATTGTCTTTTTTTGTAACTTTGCGTTGTGTAATAAACTTTTTTTTGCGACAAATTTTACTTAATAAATATAAACAAAAAGCAATCTATTTGAAAGAGCCCTGGTATAAAATAAAGCATCCACTTATATTGTCTAAATTTTCAAACCTTTGTCAAATAAATTTCAAGATAAAATTCACTCCACTTTGCTTCCTTTTTACTATATTTCTCGTTCCCTTTCGGTGCGCTCCTAACTTTTTTAGGTCGGCCCCCCAAGAGGGGCGAAACCTTTCTCATTATGCATGTGTCATGGTATGAACGAATCGCGTTACCTTGGTGATCAGGAAGAGCGTCCGAGACGTAATTCCCGAGCGCTAAAATCTTTCCGGAAAATGCGAGCGAGAGAGACAAATTACTGGCAGCACGTGCACGACGTAAAGCACAAGTGGGAAAAGTAAAAGTACGTCAGGAATTCCGCTCTGTCTGTCAGGACGACAACTTTACTTGTATCTGGGTGACATCCCTAAAGTCTCATTTCTACTGTCGCCTGTCAAGGCTTCACATTCCTCCGCGACAGATTGTTACTTCACTCTACCCGATGCCCCATTCCTGCTTTTTTGTTCGCTCTTTATCACTTCGTTTCTTTTAGCTTAGGCGCCCTTCTCTCTCTCCTTTTTTTACGCCCTGCGACGGGATGTAAGTGAAGAAGAGTTTCACTTGTTTTACTCCTGACCGTAGTGGAGTCAAATTAAAAACCTGTCGGAGAGTGGAGAGGGACTGGGTAAAGTTTTATTGAAAATTTAGAAAATTCCGCGTGTCAAGATGTGAAGATTTCGGCGTGCAGTTGGTGTCGAATCACGGATATATTTGAAATGGTTGACAGGGCGTAACAATTTAAATGCGACTTTGTATTTAGTTTATGATAATTTCTTCTTCTTTTTTTTATACTGGAGAAAAAGGATAGAAAGAGTTAGAAGTAATGGAGAAAAGTTTGCTTTTGATTTAATTTCTTATACGTACACATAAGAAACAACTAAGGCATTTTTTTTTTTTTTTCGATTTAAAAAGTATTAAATTTTTTTTAAAAAAAAAATAAATATATATTCCCACGCATAGTTAATAAATACATTATGCGTTTTTAATAAAAGACTTAGCAGGGTTTTTTTTTTTGTCTTCACTTTTGTTTATGATACACATGACTTATTCCATTTTGTGTACGAAGCATTCATAATAACAAAACTGTATTTTACAACAGGAAAAAGTATCACTAAAACAAATCACGTATCTAATCTAAAAGATATACGAGCATGAGGATTTGACTTGTAGAGTACTCATATTTGAGTAGTAAGATAGAAATGGTTATTTTGTTTATTTTACTGCGCTTTTATAGTTATCGTCACCATTATACAACTTTCAAATATAATGAAATTTATTTAACATAATGTTAAATACTTAAAAATCCTTTTATAAAATATCAATGCATAAAATTGAGTTGTTTAACAAAAAATAATTTTAATATAAAAACAATGAAATATATATTTCTTTGATTTTTAAAAATCAAGACCTTGCTTTGAAAATATACCTTACAAATAAAAATTGAAAAGAATAGTATTTTCAAATCTTTAGCGTGCATGTAAAGCTTCATTTTCAAGTAGCTTAAATGCAAGTTTAGTAGAGTGAACTTTTGTTACTACGAGTCGATAGAAAATGTTTTTAATTTTCCTTTAACTTTGTATTTAGCTATATATTTGAAAACCCTATTCTCATCAATAATAAATTCAAATTTTATCATATGAGTAATGACATATTACATCAACTAATATATTAAAGCTACTGAAGTATCTTAAAAAACCCATGTAAGTATAACTAATTAATCATTATAATATTGCATAGTTTTTAAAACTAAATATTCCTAAGTGAAAAATTATTTTGAATTGCCTTCTTTCTGTTTTCTTGAAATTAAAAGAGACATTAAAAAAAAAGTGAGCTGCCATTACGTCAAACAACGAAGATAAATTCTTTGAAATTCAAAGTTACCTGCTTATCAAGAGGTGTCTTATCTATAGCTTGGTAAGGCAGCTTCCCTATTCTATCATTCATGGCTATTCGTTATTTAAAGAAAACAATACAAAATCACTAACAGGAAAACCTTCAAATATGGACAAAAATAAAAATAACTCCGCCCACACATCGAGGGTGGACCTGATCCAATGCCGACCCACATTTTACTGTCCATCCTCTTCTAACTGACTGCGTTTTCGTAGTGGTTCTCAAGAATATTCCACTAAGAGAGAAAGTCCTCGAATGATTCTGAAATAAATGATTTAAGATGCAACCTATAAATAAATAACAAAAAAGATGAATAGAAATATAACGTGTAACAGAAAAGAGGAAGTAATAACAGCCCCACAATGTGGTCCTCCCCCTTCCAGCGTATGCGTAAGCGAAGCGTAAACGGTTTCTTTTCTTATTTGTAGAGTGCTTAACAAATTTCTTTTCTTGTCTCCAACGACAAACATTAGACAGCTAGGAGCGCAGGAGAGGAAAAAAAAATTGTCATCTTCAGATCTACAAGGACCGGAGAAGTTCCTATTCTTCTACTCGCGAAAATATTTCATCTCCAGGACACGTTCGGGTTTGTTCAGAAAAACTGATCTGAAGGACGCCATACAGGGGGATGCAGTCTTCGAGCGAATCACTATTAGGCTTCAATGGGCCAGCATAAAAATGATTCATAAATTTGACGCCCCTTTTGTATGGAGTGCAAAAGTGAAGAGAAGAAGATAGAAAAGATTCCATACCTTATTCTTCTTTCGATGGTCTTATTTATCTTCTCTCGTTTTCCGCATCGTTTCAGAGCTTTCTTTGGGTCATTGTCCAACCTTAAAAATTATCGAGCACCTACAAATAGGGATTTAACACAGGAACGAGTAACGTGTGAAGTGGGCGCTACCTTTAAATACTTGCCGTTAAGATTACACAAAGTTTCCTCGTTGCAATCAATAGGTAGGGTTTTAGAATGGATGGTGTAATGACTGTATATCACATGCGCTATTGCTTTGAATGATGAATTTCTTATAATTTTTTGTGCTCTTGGGATTGTGATAAAAATATAGGTATTGATAGTATTAAGAATGCAGTCTTTTCATCAGAGAATTTAAATAACTAAGCTTTCCCTTTTAATGTGTTCATTATTATGTCTTTATTATACTAATAAATTTAAAGACACGAAAACGTATCTTTAGAATCCTTTTTTATTGAGAAATTTTAATTGAATTTTATATATATATATATAACGTAATTATGTAATTGGAAAAATTCATAGCATTTTTTCAACGTGGAGAATAAACCGAAAAAAATTGTTGTTCTTTAATCCTTCACATTCTTTTTCGCTTAAATTATTATTATGTATTATCATATTTAGATTTATAATAATAGTACCACGTTCATGTTTTCTTTGCATTAATAACATAAGAAAAATAAGCAATTTTTCAACATTAATATGGAATTTCTTCATAACAAGTGGCTACGGTAGCTTAGTGGTCGTGCCCTGTTGCCTCAAAAGACGCATTGTACAGAGGGATTGATACGTGATAAATCTGCTCGAAGTCACATGTCCACCCAGTGGCTTGGTGGGGAAGTTTGGAGAGGGAGGTTCGAGCTCAGGTGTCGATTTTTCATAGCAATCCCAAAGACTAATTGCTTATTATCACTTAATGTGTGTGACGCCATTATAATTCAAAATCTTCCACAACAACCAATACATTTTAGAAGTATTACCAGATATCATATTTAACTGGGGGATTTACTTTTAAGCTTTTCATAGATAATCTGTAGTCTACTGCCTAAAAAAAAAAAAAAAAAAAAAAAAAAAAATCCTTTTTAGCTAGCATTTGTGTTTCATATTGATGATTAGCAACATACGAGTATTGCAGGTAAGTTTCAGTAATGATATTGTAATATTTAAAGGCGTAATTAGTTTTAGTTTTTATGTTTTTGTTGTTAACTATGTCGTTATGTAGCAATACGATGAGAATGAGGGTATGTTCAAAGAGCATTTTAATCACCTCTGTCTGTCCCAAGCCAACACCATTTGAATTATTATTATATTCATTTGACTTTTCTTTATCTTGGTCTTAATTTTTATAGTTTATTTTTTGTTCCATTACACAATAAAGGTAATTTACATTTAAACATTTTTTATGATTTGAGTTTTGTATCTATAAACATAATTTTTTCTATTTCTTTTCCTCTAGGTTTTAAGCAATTAAAAAACTTTATTTTCTCATACTTTTTCTATATTCCAAAAAATTATTTGTTGACTATTCTTTATTTTTCTTATGTTTTAATACTAATTTTCGTTCATTATTTCATTATATACACACACACACATACAAATATATATATATATATATATATATATATATATATATATAGTGTAGTTTGTTTAAAAAATGGAAAAACCGAGTTTCGTGTTCTGATAAAACATTTTTTAATGGGTAAAACACCAGGCAAGGAACAATGGAAAAATGTTACGACTTCGTCCATCAAAAGCAACGATTTAGTGTGAGCTGTTGAGTTTAAACGTGGTCGTACTGACAATAAAATGACGCGGAACGCTCAGTAGACCTGTGGAAGCGTTACACCGGAAAATGTGAGTGAAGTGAAAAAATTATAATGAAAGATCGTAAAGAAGTCTCGCGAGATGTTGAGATGACAGATATCTATGGAAGGGCGTACTAATTTATAGTGGAAGTGAAAAAGGTTTTTTCCAAGTGGGTGCGCAGATTGCTTTTGATGGAACATAAAACAGCAACGAGTCGATGATTCAGAAAGCTTTTATCGCTATTACTCGCAACAAAGATTTCGCGTCGCAAGATGCGGACCATGGACGAAACATGGATACATCACTACACCCAGAGTCGAAGCAGTCATCGAGTGGCGCACAGCTGGCGAAAGCCGTCCGGAAAAACGCAATGGCAAAAGTCATGGCGTCAGTTTTTTTTGGGATACGCCATGTGATTTTCATTGACTTTCACCCGGAAAAAGGTAACCGATCAACAGTGATTATTATATTGACTTGCTGGTGTTGAAGGAGAAAAATCGCAAAAAACGACCGCATAGTCTCCGGGACTTATTGATCCATGTGTTATATATATATATATATAGAAAGAGAGAAAGAGAGAGAAACATATATATGTATATATATATTGTTATATATATACATATATATATATATATATATATGGCATATATACATATATATTGAATCTTAACAGTAGACTTTTTAACATCGATCTGAGCCAACTATATTTGTTCTAAATATCTTCTTTAAGTTGGTCTGAAGCTCAGTAATATTTTATGATTCTCTCTAACTCTTCTATCTTTCCTCTAATTCCTTTCTACATCTTACTACATTTCTTCCGAACAGTAAGGCCTTTAATGTATATCACGTTTTCTCTTATAAGGCGAAGTTATCATATCGTTTCCATTGTGTAGCAGTCTTCTAGAGGTTAGTTAAATGATAAGGCGAGAACTCGTTATCGTTTGAACTTGGAAGAAAACATAATTTTTATTTTGAAAATACGACCTCGACATTTTAAGTAATCCAAAAAATGTTATTGTATGACAAAAACTTTTTTCTCAGATATTTACAAATAGTAAGTGTTTTTTTTTTTTTTTTTGCATTTTTATATGTTATCTGCGTTTCATGTGTTGAATAATATCCATTTTGCACACTTTGTATTGTAGACAAGATTTTTGTAAATTTTATTTGGTACATCATTATTTCTGTTAGGAACTTTAAATATGTATAGTACCTTATTATTTACTACACATTTTAGTTTAAATTATTATATGGAGGGAAAATTCTTTTTATTCCCTTAAGTGAAACCAAAAATACATGTTTATATTTTAACACACACAAAAAAAATCCTACTATTTTACTTATTTATAAATTAGTTTATATTTTGAATACATATAACAAAAAAAGCATGTAAGCATTAACTATTGCTAATTTGTTTAATAAATGTAATTCCATTCTCTGTTGAGGCAAGTAACAGACTATTATTACAGCGTATTGTGCAAATTACATTAAATTAGCTATTCAGTTACATATTAAATGAGTTCTCACTCTACAAAAAAATAAACGCGGATAAATTTCACTGCCAATATGTAGCCTCACCATCACTTTCAAGAGCTGCGTTTACAGTATTAGTGATAATCCTGCAGACACTTTCAAATGATGTTATCAAAATACTTGGAACAAATAGAGTTGAAAGTGAACTTTCTGGTCATTAATATTTTTTTTATATAAATCTGAAGTTACACTGGCGATCCAAGTTCTTAGATAAGGTATGAATATATATCGAGTGGATTGTATAATCCTTACGTATTTGTGTCGAGTGAAAGCTAAAGAGAATTTGAAAAAAATAAACAGGAGAGGGGGGATATTTTTTGTTAAAGTTGATAGCCTTGAAAAATTAAAATAGCTTGAAATATTTTATTGGCCTAGTTTTTTCATTTGATTTAACTTGTTATTAATACTTTTCTGGGAATTAAATATGTCACGTAACTAATGCACATTTACGCCAGCAATTATGATTAAAATGAAATAAGAGTTACAACTCTGGCTACATTGCTATGGGGGCTCTATGCAGACAGATATTCAACTCAAGTATCGAGAAATTGTACTTTAACATAACATTATATGATTAAATGAAATATGAGTTAATAAACTTTCTTTATTACATTGCTATAGTTTATCACATTGCTATAGTCTATTATACTGTTATTTTGTAATTGAGATTGTATCGTAATTATATTTGCTATTACATTACTATAAACTGTAATTACATTGCTTTCGTATTGTCACAAGTGCCTAATTCGAATACGACAAAAGAAGAAGAGAGAAAAGCATACACACATGCATTGCAATTTAACACATAATATTAAATATTGTGTTATTCAGAATGATTTTAATTGACTTTTAAGATTCCATACTTTTCAAAAATAAAAAAAAAAAACAGACAAATGGGTACATAAATACAAAGGAAAACTGTGGATTGATTGGTTTTACTAACGTCACACTAGAAGCAGCACGCAGCTACTGGCGACGGACCTCGAAATTCTTGAACCTCGATTAAGTGTATTTGCGGATGATACCTCATCTGGCAGTCTCCCTCTCCTGGCACCATGCATCAGTCCCGGTCGGAGGATATGTTGTAAGCCAAGGATCGAACCACGACTCGACGAAAACTGCCGTCACGAGTTCGCACTACGACCGTTAGGAAAAACTGTGAATTTTTTTATATTATCTTTGTCTTTTTTTTTCATAATTAACTTGTTCGAAATTTATTTTTTTGAAAATTAAAATAAAAAATATTTTTAATATATATTAAATTTCTTATCTATAAAAATCATTTTTAGCTAAAATAAATATCTGGGGGGGAATTTTAAAACAAAAGCTGTTCTGAGGGCTTGAATATTATTTTTTTTAACATTTAGAAATAATTAACATTTATTGATGGTTATAAAATATTAAAAATTTAGGAGAATAAAACCACAATAAGGAATGATATGTACTTTTGTTACTTCAACTCACTTATTTTTTAGAATACGGATATGCTTAGAAATATTTTATTTTGTCTATTTTACTCGACATTGATATACACCAAACACGCTACGTTATTTTAAAAGCCACTGCCTGATGATAAAATGTCAAAAGAAGAAACGATATCAATTTCTTTTGAATTATATAGCCCATGGAATGTAAATACATAGAGAGAAAACGCTTAGTTCTTAGTTTTAGTCCACCATTACTTTCTGGTTTTTTCTTAGATTGGCATCGCAGTTAGAAACCCATGAGCCATTGAGTTAGAAATTCATGAATTGTGCCAGGTTATAAACTATATCCCATTTCATTAATCATCTTATTATTTAAGCAATTAATTGAATAATTAAACCTCATCATAAGTACAAATTATTTAATGGTTTGATAACTACAATCTATTACTATGATAACATTTAATCAACTACGAACGAATCTTGATTATGAGGTTTCGTTGTAAATAAGGATAAAAATAAGTAAAATTTTCAATAAAAAATCTTTTGAGTATTAACTGTAAAACATTTGTAAATGCTATTTTAACTTGTTCGATCGTAAATTTAATATTTTTAAAGAGAATAAAAATGAAACCATTCTTCTAGTAATGCGTTACATATCAGAAAACTTTCTCATGATCATTGAAGTTGCAATTTGAGTATGAATCTCCCGATTCTCTCTTTAAAAAAATTCTAAATGGACAAATCTACTGACATTCATCGCTGTGTGGTTTATTATTTTTTTTCGCCTTCAAACTCCTTTTCTTTAAAGTTTTGATATCCCATTCCCTGTTCTATCAAGTTGTTTGTCATTCGGGAACGCTATGAGTACCGAACGTGACGTGGAACAGTTGAACAGGATCTGAGAACTTTGACCTATCGGAGGTCGAATGTTGCGTTTGACGGGTGATGATTTCTTTGGCTGTCATGGCAATGAATTGTGTGAAAGGAATATTTTGCTTACCTGGATTTCTTTTTTCAAGACAGCAAGTTTTTGTTCCTTTCAGAAAGGAATATCTTTCTCAAGATAACAGATAAACATTGCAGCTATTGATGATATTAGAATCTAACATAAACTTTCTGCTTACTTTCTATTCAGTTGATGGGAATGAATTTTTTCCTTTAAAGTGTCAAAGTGATGTGCTCCATATTAATACTTTACCTATCAATTTATTTCAGTAAAAGTTAAATATTTTATTTACAAGGATAAGAAATTAAGAACTCGATTTTAAAACAGTATTTAATTTTTTTAATGTTTCCATTCATTTTAAACAAATTAAATAAGACTATTTATCATTCCAAGCAAGTCGAGTCTTTGAAACGCAATATTTTGTTATTTTAGTTATTGGTCTTATTTTATGTGCAATAATTAATTTTATTCTAATGTATTTATTCTTTTCAAACAGCTTGAATAAAATTGTTTTGGCTTTTATTTTACTTTTCGTTTTGCTACATTTCTATTTTCGATACTCATGAATATTTCCTTTTTATCTCCATTTTGTCTCTCTTCCCAACGTCAAAAAAAAATCTCTACATTACGTATTCTAGATGACTATAAGAGAGATATATATATATATATATATATATATATGTGTGTGTGTGTGTGTGTGTGTGTGTGTGTGTGTGTGTGTGTGTATTTTTATGCAATTATAATTTTTTTTTTTTGAAATTTTGAATATTTCTTTTGAAAACTTACATCCCCTGAAGTATAAATTGTGATAAACTCATGTAAACATGCATCCAGTTCCCATACTATGGAGGGGGGGGGGTATTCACTGAAACTGAACAAGCAGAAATATTTGCTATTTAATTTTATTTTTGATAAAAAAAAAATAACTCTGTTTATTCAGATCTCACCTGTTATCCTAGCTTCTTATTATAAAAAAATAGAATTAATTTTAAATCTAAAAAGAAATAACAGCTATTGTAACAAAAATCAAAAATGTTATTATAGTTTCAGTGTACCAAGAAAAAAATTTAAATTACTGAAAACTTATCTTATAAATAAATTCAAATTAAAGAATATAAACAGCTATCTAGCGAAAATAGGTATTTTTTTTAATTTCAAGTTTTCTTTATGTTTCATAGTTCGTGGAAAAATTTAAGCCAAATGTAAAATTCGCTATATGATTACTTAAGTAGGCACATAAAAAATGCAGAAAAAAATAAACGGAAAATAAAACCTTATTATTTAAAAATAATTTATAAATATTTTTCATACGATATGCAGTTACATTGAAATTAATGGATTTGCAATGGATTTAAATCATAAAAAATCATTGGAAGAATAGATTACATTTGATGAATAAAACATGATCTATGGTTATTTTTTTATTTTATGTATTAGAGCAACGTTTTGTTGTTTTATTGAAAATATTTAAAAATATGGGTCCAATTCTTAATTGCGTTTAAATTTATGAACAACAAAATATTTTGTTTTAATGAACGAAAATAAATTTAATTCCACTTTATATGGCTTTAATTCTTTTCCCCCCCAAAGCAAAAATATAATGTGAAGTTGTTACTATGAAATAGAAAGAAGGAAAACATCTTAAGACTTTTATTATACACTCTTTTTTATTTCAATTAAGTCTAAGTTCAATCACAAACAGCAGATTATTTTGGTATTTACTCATACTACAATTTCAACAGTATGTATGAGGTCGTCTATATACGTACAGACTATTTTGTACTAAACTGTTGAAACGCCTTTATGTGAAGATCCTTAATACTGACTTTGGAGGCTCTAAAACCCCAATCAAATTTTGCATTGTAATGAACATTCCTCAAATGGGTTTCCTGAAATTAGTGGTAACTGAATTTTTTTCTATGAAGTGCTCCCTGTACTGAATATAGTAAATAGCATTTTGTCTCCAGCTTCCCAGTTAGGGCCTACCAGCCCGGAAATAACCAATATGATGCTTCAAAGTGAGTTGAGCTGTGAGGGACTGCTTATTACCGTTGTTTGAGGAGCAAACACGAGAGCGCTTGGCGACGAACCCGTTATTTTGAGCTTCTGCAAGGATAAGGAATGGTACCTGAGATGTAGATCCCTCCCAAACTTCCTACCCATCTGAAGGGAAGACCTGGTACCTCAACAGACTTTAACGCATCAGTCCCACTACACGACGGGTCTTAGAAGCATCAGGGTTCGAACCCGTGACTCGACGGTGAAAACAAAACCCGCCGTAAGAACGTAACCGTGACTATTAGGCTGCTGTGTCAATGGGGAGCTGAGTTCGAAAGGGCAATAGCTACTATATATATATATATATGTTATGTTAGTATATATATAGTAAACTAAGTCTATTAGGCTGCTGTGTCAATGTGTGGCGGCTTCTCGCCGCCATTTTTTTTTGATCGCGGAGCTGTAAGCAGATTTAAAGAAAAGGAGGGAACGATCTTTCTCATATATATATATATATACACATATATGCATACATACACCAGTACAACAGAAGTGCATAAAAAACATATATATTTAGCTAATAATAAATTTCCAATTTTCTTAACTTATAAAATAAATTGCCACTGTACCTATAATCTCAGTAAAGGTGCTTTTATTAACATGAAAATTTAAGTTTTCTTTTTTTTGCATAAATATAATTATTTTGATTTTATTATTTTAAAATTTCTAACTTATGTTTGTATATTCTGTTCTTTTCTTTTTATTAGTTTCCCATTTAAACTTTGTTGATAAAGATTGATCTAGGTTTATTCATAATTATTTCTGTAATTGATGATAATAAAGTCATCAATCTATCCATATACAAAATTAATTTGCTTAATAAAAGTTTTGTCTGATAAAATGTAGATATCGTTGGTTAAACCTATTACTTGCGGTCACGCTTGTGGAAGCCTTTAATTTGTTATAGTTTTATCTCTGCTGTATTAATATAATTTTTCTTTAAGTACTAAATTAACTAATGTAATAACTTTTTTCATAGTTAAAATTATTAATGCTATTAAAAGTACCTTTGTAAGATTCTATATCTATTGATTAAACATGTCTTGAAAGTCATAGTTGTGTAAGTAACATGTAACTGGAACGAAGCAATGT
>BMAW01063278.1:499599-526637 GCA_019974015.1 Nephila pilipes
AACGACTTTACTCCAACCTCGATAACTCAGCTGTTTCTGGTCCGATCGACTTAAAATTTTAACACGTTTCAAGCAAAGGTTAGTACTCTAGAAAGACCTGGTTACTGGTTTACTACGAGCGCCATCTCTGTGTTAGTCTCGGAACTTATTGATCCATGTGTTATATATATGTAACAAAGTATTATTATTGTAATTATTTGTTAGGGACGAGGTAAGTAAATCGTTCACCATATTTAATTTATTTTGAATAATGATTATTCAGACTTGAATAAACTGGTTTAAGATTTAAGCGGATCTTTATTGAGATATATGTTTCTTAGTACCCTAAAGAAACGAATTCGTCGCAAGAGTATTGAAATTTTTGGATGAGAAACGAAAAAAAAAAACATCTCTTATTCATCTCAATTTCGCTTATTCGAACGCAACTCAAAATCATTGGATCTAAAATACATTGCATATGAATAAAACCCATTTACTCTTATTCTAATAAGTACTTATTTTTTTTCTTGAAAACTCTCGAATGATTCGCAAAAAAACATTCGTCGTCGAAAAAAAGAACACCTAGAAGGATTGGTCAGATTGAAATTATATTTTAAAGTAAGTTAGTACTCATTAATAATAAGAAATTATTAAAAACTGAACGTGGGTATGACAAAATGTATTAGTCAAAATACAATATCATTACATCTCTCAATGAAAAGTTGGATATGAAAATTATTGAAAAGACCACTTCGAAAAAATAGTATAAAATGAAGGATTATTTCACTTTTTTTTTATATATATATATTAACGTTTTCAATTTTCAAATTTCGATTTTTTTCAGAACTATATATTTAGACAGTTATTTTGAAAAACATTCATCTGATGAACGCATGTATAGCAGCTATATTTCTGGTGTCATGAACTATTATTCTTATTAAATTTTAATTACTTATAAAGAATATTGCTTTATTCAATCAGGTCTTACCTTTCGTGAAATAAAAATGCTGCTGTTACAAGTATTGTTTAATTATATAACTGTAAAAGTTGGCACTATTATATTAAATTGATTCTTCATTTTTCTTAAATAATTTCATACATGTAATTTTTTATTAAAATTTTTACTAGGTATCTCTGCAGAAGCTTTAACATATTCTAGAAAGACTTTAGAATTAATATTACCTCTCATTCTTATTTAGGAGGGATTTATCGTAAAGTTTTAGTTTTTATTAAGAAATAACCGAGAGATTTGGATAAAATTTGTTCTACTTATTAATCTAATCTTATGTACATAATGTAGAAAATTACAGCTATTAATTTTGATTTATTTAGATTCAGGAAGCTATAAATTAGAGTAATCCACAGTATCGTAAAGTTTTAGTTATTATCCCAGTTTTCTAAGTTCCAATTTTTACTCAAAGAAAATCGGAATAGAAACTTAACGTTTATTCGTTATTCTTGAAACTTTATTAAAAAAAAAAAATCACCGTCTAGATATATATATTTCTCCCAACGTTTCTTGACCTTTCGAAATACGTTATTGCAGAACTCATTAGCTTGAACTCTATCTTCTCCTCACTACAGTTACTTCAATCTACGGCAGGGGTGTCTAAACTATGACCGTTTGAGGGCGCATTGCAAAAAAAAAAATGGTAGGCCACATATACAATATTTTTTTAACAAATTGAAATAAAAAGTAACTCTATGTTGTTTTATAAAAATAAATTAACTTATTTTTACTATAATTTTTTTTTTTTAAATTTGGGTTACATATGTATAAGTGCATATTTATTTTAAATTTGTAAAAGTTTCATTTCATTTAGTTTGAATTTCATTAAGTTGGAAAAAATTCAAATTAATGAGATGGATAAATTTGATTTTGTGGCAAATCAATATCGGGCTCAATAGACGAGGCTGCAATTCTTAATGCATTTTCAAGATGTTTGTCAATGATCTTTGTCCTATTTTTGCTTTTTGTATGCTTCATTCTTGAAAATAGTTGTTCACTAATATGGGTACTGCCAAAAGCTGAAGACATTAATAAAGCATGATTATGAAAATTAGGATATTTACCGCGGGGTAAGTAATCTTTATAAAACTCCAGTAAAGAAACATTCCCAAATTTTTCTTTCAGTTGAATGTCACTTTGCAGTTCAATGCATTCCATTTGATGGTAATTTATTTATTTCTATAGGAAATGGGTAGAAAATATGCTGAAATACTCTTCAGTTTTTCGAACATCTTGAAACCTACTTTCATACTCTTGAATTAAATTAAAAATTAATGCAGCACATTTTGTGCGACTCACAGATTTATGTTCAGCCAAAATACTGAAATGTGTCATATCTTTTACTTTTATTTGATTGTGCCAGAATTTCAACTTTTTTTCAAACTCTGTTATTGTTTGGAACATATTATTAATAAATTGATTTTTTCCTTGAAGTCTCAAATTTAAATCATTCAAATGCTCTTTTAAGTCTACTAAAAACTAAATCTAAAACTCATTCTTCGTCTTCAAATTCAGCCACAGATTTCCTTTTTATTTCCATAAATATTTTTATTTCAGTTTTCAAATCGTAAAATCTTTTGAGCATTTCCTCCTTACTGAGCCATTTTACTTCTGTATAATAAATAACATCTGCAAATTCAGTGCCCATTACCTTAAGAAGCTCTTCAAATTGTCTATGATTAAGTCCTTTTGCTCTTATAAAGTTAATGGTTTTTATAACAACACTTAATACTCATTCCACTTTTAAAATTTTTCCACATAAATTGCCCTGATGTACAATACAATGATATGCCATCTCGATCTTTTGCCGGCAGCGATGGCAACTAAGATGGCATACTAAGATGTTTTTATTTAAATTTTTATTTCAAAATAAATGTCAACGAATCTATTACATATGAAAAATATTGCAAACATTTATTTTTTTAATAAAATTGTGTAAATTTAAGTATTTTCATAATTTGCGTTTGGGCCGCATTTTAATGGCTTTTGGGTCACACTTTAGACAAGCATGATATACGGCTTCCTGAAACAAACAAAAAAAAAATCAATATTAATAGCTTTAATTTGCAACATAATGTGCATAAAGATCGATTAATATGCAAAGTAAACTTTATCAAGATATTTCAAACATTTCTTGATAATAATTAAAACTTTACGATATCCCCTCTTGCATGTATCACTTTTGAAATTTAAATATTTGAGTTTGTTTATGAGCATTTATTTCAAAGTATTACACCTCAACATTGCCCTTCATCTATTTTCTATCAAGTGAACTAGATTTCTTCAATAAACACCCATAACTTTGTCAAGACATGGCGCCACATTCAGCTCAAGATCTGTGAATTGTGCGAAGTTATAGCTTCATCTAACTCCTCTATAGTAAGTGGTATTTCATAAAACTCAAACCCACAAAAGGAAAAAAAATCGTGTGAGAAAGAGATACTGTGTTCCGAATTAAATACGACTTCCTTTTTCATTGATCTGCACTTAAAGGTGAAGCAAATTTAGAAGACAAACCTAGTGAATCATACTGTTCTCTTTAACGTCATGTGATTGCACCTCTAAGCTGCTTTTTCCATTCAACCTCACGCAGATATGGGATAAAGAATAAAGGTCAGCCGAATAAACTCGCTTTTGAAATAGAATGGGCTTAAAAATCTTGCCGCTTTTAAAGGAAGGAAATCATAAATAGACAGATTATCCTTCGAACAAATACATCTCAACCAAACCTGTGACAATTTTACGTAATTGAGAGCAAAGCTATTATTTATATACCCACATTAAAAGATTTACGTAAGACTTATTTCATTCAAATGGTAGGGGTCACTCGTAAGAATTGATTCATTTTACAGTCTGTATTCGTTGTAAGATATTTTTTTTATTTAAAGAAAAAAAAAAAAAACTCTTAAACTGTCATAGCTTTAAAATCCCAGTTATCGGACTGATTAAAGTGTACATATGGTTTAAAGAAAAGACTATTTCAAATCTCAAACAGTGTTTTATCCATTAAACGCCGACATTCCTTATTTATACAACTGGTGATATCTTATAAAACAGATATTATACCCAAAATGATACTTAAAAGTAAAATTGTCCTTCATTTTGAATCTCTCTCTTTCTGAGAGTATTAAAAATTCTGTGGCTTAGATTTACTTAATTTAAATGCAAACAAAGTGAGAGACAGGAAGAGAATAAATTGGAAAATTTTAATCGGCAGCTGAAAGTTGTACGTTGGTTTTTAAACAGTTCTGTGATTAGTCATCAAATAACAATGATGAAACATGTTTAAGTCATTGTTACTCTAATTGTTTATTAAAGAAATTTGGGAAAAAAACCCAAGAAATACGAAATAAAAAAAATGCAGAAATTCGAATTACACACACACACTTAAACTAATTGCATTAGATATTGAAATTGATTCTTCTGAAGTCGGAAATTCAAGGCCATCCTTTTTCATCGATTAACCAAAAGCAAAATGAAATGTTAATACCATTATATATATTAAATAATTATACAAACCCTGAAGTCATGCTTTATAATTTTTAATTAAGGTTTTGTTATTAAGTTTTTAATGAATGTTATGTATAAATATTCAAAGAATTGCATTAAGTTGAAAGAAGGCTAAAATATCTTAATCTTCTACGATTTATACGAGAACTTAAAGGATGTATAGTATTTACACAAACCCGAGTCAGAGCTCCCTTCTAAGTTTCATGTTTCAAAAATAAATATTTAGTGATTGTAGAAAATGTTCGCACATTGATAGTCATAATCTAATAAGATCATAAGGATAGTCATAATCTAATAAGGCAAAATTTACATAGAAAAAAAAATATTTAAAAATATAACATTTGTAAAACGTAAATACACTCTATAACAAAAAAAAAAAAAACGTCGCACCACGAAGGAATTGCCCAATTGTAATTAAATTTCGTATTCAAAAGCATTTGGACCGAACATGCAAATGATTAAAATTTGGTGTCCAATGAATGAATAGCGGGATTTACAGCACATCGGAACTACGCACTCAGCAGGTGTATATAAGAAGCAATTCGCAATCGAATGGTTCAAATTTTCTGTTGCATTGAGATTTAGACTTCTACGAAAAAAATGCTTCGCCGCAGGATTCGAGCTCATTACAAGCAACTGTCAGAATTTGAAAGAGATCGTATCATTGGATTGAAAGAGGAAGGTTGGGCAAATCGGAGAATCGCTCGTCATATGGGTCGAAGCGATGCGGCGATTTGAAGATACTAGCAAGAATGGGTGGACAATGGCAGATTTCAGTGTCATGATAATAACGGTCGACCTAGAGCCACAGCAGATCGAGAGGACAGAAGGATTGTCAGATCAGCTGTCACAGCGCTTGATTCATCGGTATCAACCATCACACGTGCGAACCGCGCACCAATGTCCACCATGACCATTCACAGACGGCTGATAGAGCGAAATCTACGCTCGTACTGACCGCTACACCACCTCATACTCCCACCTGCACACTGTGGAGCCAGATTACAGTGGTGCTTGGCTCGATCAGGTGGGAATGATGCTGACTGGGGGCGTATAGTGTTTAGCGACGAATACCGCTTCCAACTGACGATCATCGAAGACTTGTCTGGAGACGCCCAGGGCAGTGTGCCGACCCTACTTTCATTATTGCACGCCACACAGGCATTCAACCAGGAGTTACGATCTGGGATGCCATTTCCCTAGATAGCGAATCACTTTGGTCATCATTAGAGGCACACTTACAGCACAGCGGTACGTAGACGACATTCTGAGACCTGTTTTGTTACCGTTCCTTTTGCAGTGCCCTGCCCTTAATTTTTAAGCAAGATAATGCCAGACCACATATGGCACGTGTTGCTACGATCTGTCTTATAGCTTGTCAAACACTTCCTTGACTAACCAGGTCTCTCTCCAATCGAGCATGTCTGGGATATGATGGGAAGGCGACTGCATCGACCTGAGAATGCTGATGACCTAGCCCGCAACTGGAGCAAATTTGGCAAGAAATACTGCAGAAGACCATCAGGGAGCTTTATCACTCTATGCTACGTCGTGTGGCAGCTTGCATCCAGGCTAGAGGTGGGTTGGGCTCGTTACTTTGTAACTAAGTAACTCTGAAATAAATTATTCAATTTTTCGGAAATTTTAATTATTTTCTATTCTGTACATAATTTTGCTATCCGCCAATTTTTGTCCCCATCAGACAACTCCTTCTTGGTGCGTCGGGTTTTTTTTTTTTTTTTTTTTTTTTTGTTATATAGTGTAATTCATAATATTGTAGAGTAGAAAGTATTCATACAATGCACATGATCTCAAATGCTCAAACTAGTATTTTAGAATCAATACCTAGTAGGATATTCTCTAGCTTGAATAATTGCATTCAGTCAACCAAATTTGATACTGATGGACTAGAAATGTAGTTCTATTTTTGTTTAAGAGTATTTATTGACTCATGTTTATTGAAAACTGACTTGGATCGAGAATTTTTATTAATAATTCCCTATACGTGTTCAATGGGATTGATATTTGGAGGCTAAGGAGAAAATTTCATAAATTTTGGAGTGTTCTATAAGGTCCAAAGCCGCTTATTTAAAGCTGTTTTCTTGGAAATATTATCACGCATAAAAATATAATCACCATGAAGATTTATTTTTGTGGAACTATACTGTAAATTATTTTTCAAAATATCTATGCAAAGCTTGTGATTTATGGATCGATTAAATGGGATGAAATATTTAACTCCTGAGGCACTCTTACAACCCAGGAGTAATTCCTTTGTTTCGTTTTCTCCACACCATTCTCCTACCGTTTGATTGAAAAACGCTTAACTTCCAGAAGATTATTAATATAAATAAAAACCTGCCTCAGAACTCTGGGCTTTCTTCAGTGCATTTTATAATGAAGAAAATTGTAGCTTCTGATTATTTTTATTCACAAAGAATTTTTTTTCGTGCAACACAGCCATGAAAGCTTTATGTATTTCGAACTGTAAGACGTATATTTAAAGCTATACCTACAGATATGGCTATTTCTCTGTTTCTTTAATTGTTTCGAAACCTTAGGAACACTTATTTTCTAATTCTCTTCAATGAACAGGAGAGAAAGCGCCTGTTCACAGAGATAGATAGAGATAGTCATTCCGGGCGAAAATGTTACATAATATTTTAGAATCCATAAGATTCCGAATAATAAACTGCACTGTAAAACGTGGTCTAATATGACCTGATAATGAAATTTCACTATATATTTTACTGTCTTCATGAAGCAGTATAATCAATTTATTTTTAGAATCACTGATATCTTTGAACTTAACAAACCATATCTAAATTCTGCGTTATCTATCAAATTTATACATCATTATATATTCTTATATATAATTCAAAATTTGTGATGTCAGTCATTGATAAAAAAAAAAAAAGAACTTAATGATCGAATCACATAACGCTAATAAAAATTTGTATTTGTTTCAGTGGATGAATACTTTTTACTCTCTCCCAAATCACTAAGCCTTAGCTTTCTGTATATGTGAAGAACAATTCAGTATTTATCCCATTTTTGCATCATATTCATGTTTGTTAAATAATATTTTATTAAATATCACTTGTTCAGTTAATTTTATTCAAATTAACATACTAAAACCACAATTTCTTTCTCAGAAACGCTCTTGTACAAATACTTTCTACACTCACTATAAAAAAAAGAAATGTTTTATTTTCATTGTCTTTAACAGAAAGAACAAAATACATCAAAGTTATAATTTAATCACATTATCCAGGAATTCTCAGATAACTCTATTTTTTTAGTAAAGTTAGTGAATGTAAACTTAAGCAATATTTAATAATTATATGATAAAAAAAATTACAGATTCGAACGCAATTTTAGTAGTTCCCTTATGTGAAATTGCTGAAATCTGAAGTTACAATCTATATTTAAGCGCAATATTTTAGCTCTGTTAATATTTATTTTGTTTTATTATTGTTCCTTATTGTCATTATTTTTATACATAGTTTCTGCTTAAGAGCTGAATATTCTTAAAAATATTTAATAATTATTAAATATTACTTTTGAGGAACTAAAACACTTTTTCTGGAATGTACTTATAGAAATAAGAGTTTCTTGTAACTTTTAATCTCTCTATCCAAAATAATTGCACGTAAATGTAAATCTATGTTATATAGCTAATGCAATGTTGCTATGTCGGAAAAAAATGACTATCTAATATTTCGGGTTAAAAAATATACATTGTTTTTAAGCACTGTTGCTTCAAAATTTCATAATAGACGGATATAAGTTCACTAAAATTTTACGTAATTTAAACCTTTAACAAATTTCATACATGATTTATATCCTAACACTGTGAAAATTTAAGACCCTTAAGAATTTAAATCTTTAAGCAGGATAATGATATTCTTGAAGCGTATAACTCATTCCACTGTCTTCTGAAAAATTCCCAGTGCTAAAAATCCATGATTTCATATATCGAGAAAAATATTTCATCAAGAAATGCAAAAAAAAAAAAAAAAAAAAAAAAAACCACCCTGCACTGTGAAATACGTTGTTAAATCTACTATTTGCTCTTTATATTTAAATACGATTCAAATCACTGTGATTTTTGTTACTATCAAATGATCAACACTACCAATGATCGCTACTACTATCTGATCACATTCGACAATTTTACTTTTTTTAGTGTTTAAAATAAATATGATATACGAAGAAGAGAAACACAAGTGAAAGTCTTTTCCGATTAGTTCCCAAATCGAATGAACTTTATATTTGAGTCTACAATTTTTGTAATTATTACATTTCAAGACATTTCGAAATACTTGGAATTCTCAGGATCTATATTAAATTGTTTTCAACAAAGGTTTTCAACAATCAACGATTCCATCCCCCTCCTTTCAATTTTAAAACAAAGTTAAATGCTTCATCAACTTTCATCCATGAACATGACCTTTGACCTAACGCAATTTATCCACTGATTCCTCCCTGAGAAATGTCGACTCGATCTGCTTTTTTTATATAATCGCTTCTCTTTTGTACCTCATCTTTGTCTTGCATCTTCTGTAGGAGATGGAATCTTACGTACTATTGGTAGGTAAGATGACGGGATCTTTACCCTAAGGCCTCTTGTGAAATGCCCGAGGCTTTTGAAGCGTAGCAAGTAAATGTGCTGTATCTTCAGTTAAACCCCTCAAGCCCTTTCGCTTCTGACCTCTTCCTTGGAGTTGATACGATGTGTGGGAAATTTCAAAGGCAATAAGTGCTTATTCATAAAGAATTTCTTTCAAAGGCTAATAAGTTAAATTGCCTGAGAAGTTTCGAATCCGCGGGGAAATGATAAAAAGGAGAAAAAATTTCTGAAAAATTGCCTTAATTCCCACTCTTATTAGATTTTCTTTTGTCATTATTCCCCCTCTTTTTAAAGCATAAATCATTTTTTGCTCCCTACACATGAACTCTAGTAACGGATAAAAAGGTTGAATTTTGTGAAAAGAACTTACTAGGATTTCATTTAAGCATGGAATATTCTCACATCTTTCAAAAGTAATTAACTACATATATTGTCTTCTTTCTCTTTTCTATACCTTACAAGAGTATTGTACAGATTTTGCAGTGATTATGTTAGCTCGAACTATTTGAATGCACATTAATTATAATTTTTTTAAAATCGAATTTGTCAAAAATTGAATTTGGATTATTTTTCAATTAAACTTTCCGAAGTATTTCGATAAGTAATTTCTTTTTTTGCATCAAAGAGTAAAACGAATGCAAGACAATAAAACCAGAAACCAGAACCAAGTAATTTTCAAAAAGTTACCTTACATTAAAGTTTTCGTTTCAAAAATATTAAATGCTGAATGTAAATGTAGAACTGAAAAATAATAGAAAATTGAATACATAAAGCATTGATCTTATGTCATGAGAACAGTTAAATTAATTTGTTTCTCATATGTTCAGCTCGTAAAATTTCGGTCAACAAAGTTTACTTCTATTGGTATGAAGTTTCTTTTCCCTCAAAGTTATACTCCCCCCCCCCCTTTTCAACATCTTGCACGAATATTTTTAATAAATATATATGTTACTTTTCCCTCCTTAAACAACATAAATGATCATACCAAAAGGAATCTCTGATAAACGAATAAAAAACATGTTGGTAAAAAGAGAGAGACACTTCTAAGATGTATACCAAAACTCAATGTTGCTAATATTAAGGCATTGGAGTGCAAACTCTCCAAAGAAAAAAGCTCGCCAGAATGGAGGCAATTTAAGCAAACAGAGAAACATCACAATGGTCTGATCGGGGATAAACTACTGCATACCAACAGAAGTGAGAAAGCGGCGAGTTGTCTATCGTCTTTGATGTCCTTTGTCGCAACTCAGGTAAGAATTCAGACAATGAATGACAAATACTCCGAACAATATGATGGGGATGGGGAATCCTTGTACTTTCTAAGGGAGGAGTTTTACAATAGAGCGTACAAAATAGGCTAAAAGAACCCTTCCTTTCCAACTTGATGACCCGTATAAGGTGGTGGTCTGAATAGATTTCTTGTCGAATCCTTTGATAGACTGATAGATAATACGAGATCCAGGTCACATGGGGAAGGGTTGAGCAGAGTGTTGGTTTTATGGCGCCTTATTAAAAACTGTGGGCAAGTCTTCCAATTGAAAGCAACAAAAAGAACGATCTCACAATTTTCTCGTTGAGAAAGTGCTAGGTCAAGCTATTGAAGCAGTCAGTAGATAATTGTTTTCTAGTTCAGTAGGATTGGCTGAACCAAAAATACGAGGTATATTTATGGTTTATCACGTATAGCGATAGCACTGAAATAGTTGTAAATTTTCTGGATTATTTTATCTCGTATTTTTTTAAATGAAGTACTTTGTTTAAAGTATTTTGATTTTTTACTGGTTTATCTACAATAAATAAAATCTCGCATGAATGATATATGATGTTTCATCATAAAATAGAATATTTCTCAGCATCAAAATGTTAAATATATTTTTTAATAAATATCATATTAATTAATTTTAAAGTGAAATTGGGTATTTTAATAGGTAATTTATTTTGAAGCATGTAGTTTCTCAATGGTTCGTGTGTAGTTCATGGGGGAAAATTGGAGGGGGGGGGATATTATTTTTCCAATGAATTAATTAATATATTTTAACTCTTTCAGAGCCCATTCTGTCGAAAACTTATCTTTGTAAATTACTGTGTGTGTGAGAGATGGTTATCATCAGATTTTATTCTCTTTTTTTCATATAAAAAACCACAACAAAAACCTATGACTAAAATTCGTAATAGAAGAAAAATACAAGTAAATTTTTTCAAAGCAAGCTTTTATTTAAAGATAGACATATTGGTATAATTTTCTTTCAAATGTAAAATAATATGTAATTTATAAGAGCTTGAGGCATTCAATTAAGATACCTAGGTAATTACGGATAAATTAAGTACCATAGATACTTACTTACATATGAGATTAAAAAAGTATGAATACCTCAAGATTTTATAAATTATTTAGGATTAAAAAATAATTTTTTTACCTTTCAGCCCATCTAAAAATAAGCCATTTTGATTAAAGTTTTTCCACTTATATTAATTATTTTTTGTACAGAAGTGTAAGATTAAAAATCAATTACTAGAGCTGTACGTGCGTGTAAAATATCAACTCGTGCGTTGTTTTAAGTGCAAGGCCTGGCCCCCAGATCCTTTCTAAGCCCGTCACTAGTTATATGGGCATACTATAGTACTGTATTTTATCATCGGAATTATTCGGGCATACAAAATTTCGGCTCGATCCCATAATAAAAAGTGGGTTAAGAGTCGAATACAAATTTTGAACTGGAAAGATATATTTTTTTTTTTTACATACAGATAAACATAGCAAGTTAAATAAAAGCTTGTAAAAACATCGTTGTACAACAACATGGTTGAACTTTTATATATAAACTTAATTCTGTTAAAATTATTATTTTTAGCAGGGAATTTTTTCAAGACTTTTTGATTGATTGGTTGTTTATTAGCATCGCACTTTGTAGCAATACGAGGACTATTGCTGATGAACCTCGTAATTTTGAGTCTTGATCAAACGACGCGAGGATGATACCTGAGGTAGCAATCCCTCCCCACACTTCCATTACATAGGGAGGACTTAAAGCTTCTACAGTTTTAACGTGCATCAACTCCGCTACACGGAAGGTCTCTTTAATGATATAAATACTAATCTACTACTCGATGAAAATAACGCCGGCTGCGAGTATGACCACATGGCAACCACAGCCATGTTTCTTCGATTCAGTTTTATGCTTATATTTCCCATATATTTTGAGTCTTTTTCTCATTACTTAGCAAACTGAAGGTTTTTCGAAAACATTTCGCTCTCTCTCAGAAATGTAAGATATATTTATTTTTAAATTGCTTTAAAGAAATTATTATTGTAGTTATTGTTTCGTTTGCTTGTTTCAACTTGATAAGATTACTTAATAATACGTGACGTTTGGTACTAAAGTATTAGAACTGTCAGAAAACTATTTATCTCCATTTTCACTTATAAACTAAATATATGAAACTATGAAGAAATTCATAACTTTTCAAAATAATAACAGTTTTGCATATTACACTGGTCATAAATTATGTGAAGAAATTTTAAGTTATTCACAAGTTCCTAATTTTACTTCTTATTAAACTTTTATTTTGTATTTTTTACGGAATTTTCCATATCTTCAAATAACTCTTTTTTTTTAATGTTAACTGAACATAGTTTGTTATATGTTCATTAAATATATGCCAAAATTGCATCCTTTAACGACAATGGGAAAACATCTATAAATCCGTCATTTATTACAATATCAGCTTCCTATTCTTGCACGCCTTTACCGATCAAAATCGGCATTGATTCTCTTCAAACGCCGCTCTAACTAATTTCTTCTATAAACATATTCAAAAGCTACAGTACTACCAGGACCAACGATGCGATAAAATAAGTTATGAATTATGCACTTGCCCTATTCCTCGATCAGCCCACCTATAACATAAGGTCATATTTTTTTGCCCCTTAAAATTTTGTTATCCTTGACCTGCCCTCTCAATCATGAGACTCCTGAGTAAGGACAGGGTTGATTTTCCCTCTACCTCCCTTTCTCGCATTTAACCTCTACGAATCACAGCTTTCATAGATCAATCGTTTCATATAGCCTGCTCCCGATGCTTCAGACTACATTCACTCGGACAAAGCCATTTTCTAAGCAGGCCCCGCCTTTTAGAGGAGGCAGTAGTCATACATCTCGCCTCCACGCCAACCCTTTCCTTAAGCGATCACTAGTGGCGTAACAGGTAGCTCTTTGTTGCCTCTCGAGTCTCCCACAAACGTCATTATTCGGCCGACTTGATGAACGGCTCTGGAAGGGGTCGTAAAAAGATTTTCATTCTTCGCTTTGTTCGCCTTTGTTTCGAAGGGGGGATTTGTAAAAAAGAGAGAGAGAGAGGGAAGAGTTATGCGGTCAAGGGAAAGTTCAACACAAAAGAGCGGGCGAAATTTGCTGCGTGCGTACAAATTTAGGTGAAGAGAGAAGGTTCCTCCCCCTTCTAGAAGATTTAGAAAAGGAATACGGACTCGTTAATCTAACTGTTATATTTGAAGAGGGTTTTTTTTTGGAGGGGGGTCATAATTGAACTATTGAGAGTATTTTGGTATCACAATCGTAAGTTCCATTTTTGTTATGAAACACTTTTGAAGAAGAAGAAAAATACATTGTATAAAACAGGGTAATAAGTAAAAGTACTTCCTCAATCAAAAACTACTCCCCTTTAAGAACTACTCAGTTTTTATCTAAATAAAAATTTTGAAAAAATTTATCTAAATAAAGAAAATAGTTTTATTTAAATAAAAACTCACCAGATTAAAATATAACGCCTTAAAATCTAAAAAGAGTTTTGATTTAAAAAAAATTAAATAATGGAAATGAAATTACGATTGTTGTAAAGTTACGGATAACAAAAAAAAAAGTTGAAGATGAGTAATAAATACGCTAAGGTGTAATTCTTTTTAGGTGCTAATCAAATTCAGACCTAGAAACACACTACTAATATATCTATGAAATTTTAAAAGTATATTGCTTACATCTTGAAAAAAATAATAAATATATATAATTGTTAATAAATATTAGCGTTATTTTCATTTGTTTATTGCTTAAGGTATTCGAATACCTTCGAAGAGGATTTTTTTAAATAATTGAAAAAATAACTTTTTATATTGATTATACTATGAGATATAGTTAAAAACTTAAAATACAATGAAAAATTTGCATAAATTAAAAATTGTTTTAGTATTTCAGCTCAAAAAATACATAATAATAGCAATAAAATGGCACTCGTGCAAAACACCAAAACTGAAATTTAAATTGAGATATTTTAATTCTGTAAATTTTATTATGATGAATTGAATCTAATTTAGGATTTGTGTCTCTCTCATAATTATAATCCTGAAAAATAAATATTTATAGGAAATCGTACTTTAACATACAGAAAAACAGCAAAAATATTTGATAAGTTATGAATTTTACCATCAATAAATTGCAAAGTAATCGAATTATAGCAATAGGAGAAGTTCAAGTCCTAAATTCACTTTCATAGAGTATTCCATGAAAGTTTCATAACATTATATACATACCGTTTTTCAATACGATGTTATGCTCTGAAGTAAAATATGAAAATCTTGATTTTGAGAAAAAGCTGAAAATACATTTCAACCCAGAAACTTACCTAATTAAATAAAAATTCAACATTAAAAGGTCCATGATTTGTAAAGTTCACTCTCTGTATTACTTAAATAAGTTATCTTTTTCTTCCAGATGGCCTTTAAGACTTTCCTACGCTTACATGTAACAGGTGTTGTATAACGCTTCAAATACCTGACTCGATTGTAATCCGAATTTCGTATCCCTTTACAGTGAAGTAGCCAGGATTTTCAATGTTCAGCATATTTAAGACTTTCAAGCAGCCTTGATGTTCTTCGTTAATTTGTATAATTGCATCATATGCACCCAATTTCACAGTTTCCAAACATACAAAAACTTTCTTTGGTACTCTTTATCATATTACACCATTAAAAGATTCATTTGCATTTTGGGTCTTAGAAAATTTATCTTGCTTGTTGGAAGTTATTTTGATGATGATATTACGTAAAATATCAATGAAAAACAAACATTAAAGTTCCATTTCCGGTAGCAGAATGCTACTTCCAGTTCTAAAATTTGACACAGACTATTAAAAGGTTTATAATTCAAGTTCTATGTAAGATAAAAACAAAGTTGAAACTCTTTTGGAAAACTAAGAAATCCGGCTTTAATAATATACCATAAATAAATATTAAAAAAAAAATCGACTTTTTGAACGAAAATCGCGTTTTAAAGGAAGGCGGATACCTTAATGAGGTTTTATGGGATCAATGAGTGATTATAATTTAGTTTTAACTTTTGTGCTGAGAGTTCATATAACTTAAAAAAAAATTCAGATAACCAATTAATTTAAATCATTTTGATTCATTAGATTACAATTAATTTTATTATTACATGACATAAAAAGGAAACTACAGTATATAGTGATTTTCTTTAAAAATATATATATTACCTTATTTAGCCTAAGGCTTGTGCAGTGCACATAGAGCGGAACGGATATGAATAAACATCTGTTCAAAAAGAATTAAGTTTAAGTTTATTTAATTTTAGTTAAAGCTACATTAGTTACAAGCTCGTTAAGCAAAATAATTTAAAACACCACGTGTTTTAATTTTTAAAATCTTTTTAATGATTTTATGGAATGTTATTAAAATAAGTTTAAAATATAAACTTGTAAATAGCATTTTTAATAGCTTCTTGTACTGAGAAAAATAAGCTTAAACATTCAACTATATTTTATGCATTCTTTTCCCATAGCGAATCGTCTTAATGTAAGTCTGAAAAAACTGTTTTTAATTATGGAGTGAATATAAGGATTGGTATACGACACACAAAAAAGGGGAACTATACTCTTAAAATATAAAAATATATTTTAAGTGTACAGTGACTTGGATAGGTTTAACTAGCTTGCTCCCCTCAACACGGTGGGTCTTTAGTGGCATCAGGACTCAAACCCATAACTCGACGAAAACCGCCGGCTACTAGTCAGTGACCATGACCACTAGGCTACCGCAACCAACATTTCTTCTGAAGATTATTGTTATGATTCTATAAAATTCATTTTTGTCCATTCATCTCAGAAATATTCAATTTATTAAAAAATAAAGGTAACTGAAATGTAATGTGAAAGCTGGTAGTCCATATTTCAATCAAACGGATCCGTGAATTTCACCAATTCCGGCTTGAAATAAGAAAAGTTTGCTGAATTAAATAATTTTGTAATTTCATCACATCATGTAGTGGCACACAATAATATGTATTACCTGTAATAAAAAGATAGCTAAGTCATACACTTTGTAGCCCTAACAGATCAAAGTTAGACTCTCGAATGTCAGTCTGCAGTATAGACTGTTGCAAGATTCTGAGTATGGATTTCACAGGAACCTCAAATTTCTTAAATGCAATGGAACTAATATTTGCAGAAGTAAGTTACCAGCCATGTCTTATCCTTATCTCCGAACTATGTTTCAAAGTTATGAGGTCTGTTACCAAAAATTTGGAATTACTAATACGACTTTAATAAAAAAAATAATACACAAAGTATATTTTGCTACTTTTATATCTGGTCTCGCTTTCATGTTATGATTTTCTAGTGCTTTCAGATTATTTGATTCGTTCATCAGAATTCAATTTTACAGTTTAAATACAAAATTGGTTTTAAAAGCCTTATCGTAGTTTTACTATGTAGTGCATTCTTATAAGTAATTCATTTTACTTTACTTCAATCAAGTGACAAAAAAGCTCCTTTATACATAAATGGATATCAACAATATGAAATGTTTCGTAAATAAATAAATAAAAAAAACTGATGTATTATTGTAACAGACTGCATACATCTAAGACTGAAACCAAACGTAATATTTAGATTACAGTTATATTTTTACCCAGTATTATTAAATATATTTTTAAGATAGCAAATTGCGTAATCTTCTACACTTTTCATAACTGCACTATGCTGAATATTTTCTCAAAATGGTTCAAATTGGTAAAATTAATGTTTTGGAAATGTACTTGTAATTTGTTAAATTACACACACATATATATATACATACAATATACAATATATATATATATATATATATATATATATATATATATATATATATATATATATATATATATATATATATATATATATATATATATATATATTAGCCTTTAGCTCTACTTCCTGAAATCCCCGGTAGAAATGACGATGTGTAAGAAAACTCGCTCTTTATGTTTTCCATTACAGCGCCGTCTAGCAGTTCACCGCTTGCTCTCCGCCTGTACATTGTATAGCAAAAACTGATAGTTTAGATGTTTTCTATGATCCCTTAAATTTTTGTCCATGATTTTCGAAACACCCTGTATATATAATTTCAGTCTCATGGATATTTGATTAAATAATAAAGCAATCGCTATTTTTTAAAGTAAAATGTTGCTTTCACATTTGCATCGAATAAGTGTAAGATCAGAAGCACTATAGTTTGATATACTATAGTTTGATAAAGATTTTTCAGGTATAAATTTTAAGAAATTAAAAAGAACAACAAACATTGCATTAGAAAGAGCTACATTTGTTATTCTTAGTAATTTATTATTAAGCTCACAATATATGGTGTGTAATATGCTTCTCGATAAAAGAGTGCTCAGTCAATATTTTTGTGTTATATGTTATTAAATTTTAGAGGTCACGTGTTTTATTTTATCAAATATTTTTAATGTCTATTTTTTTTTTTTTTTTGAATAAATTAACTGTTGAATTCTTCTAATAAGTAATTAAGATTTAAGAGATTTATTGTACTTTTATGAATTGAGCTAAGTGATGATTGCGCTCATCCGACGTCAGAATTTTTTATTCTAAATCATTAAATTTATTAGAACTTTTTATTCTAATTCATTAATATCCATATATTTACGGAAACATTGCGCTTTATATATTATATGTTCTGAAGATGAGTCATTTTGAATAAAGTCATGTTGAATATTTCTTTTCAAATAAGTGCAGAAATATTCATAACTATATATTTTATTTAAATGCATAAAAAAATCCTGTCTCATATATAATATGGTTGGAAACTAGACTATACTTTTCGAAACATCATATATTAAAAAGTATCACGTGATATTTTCACACCAAACTTTTTTATGTGGTGCAGTTTTGACACTTTCTCTGCATTATCTTGAGCCAAATACAGAGCCAAGTGAAGCATTGTTCATTATAGATCGTAAGGTATTGTGCTTTGTATTGTGTGTTATGACCCAAAACTCACTTAAAGCCTACAGTTTCATGATGTATATGGTGCTTTGATACAACCAGTTGCACCCAGAACAAAATATCAAATAAGCGAAGCCTGCGATACGCTGTTCCAAAAGCCCAAACCCTGCCATATCGAATTCTACAATTCCCACTGACGAGGTCAGGCTATAAAATTTTTAGTCTCCGCTCCCCATTCGAAAGTGGCAGCGGTATTTTCTTCCCACTGAATCCAAACAGGGTCCGATGAAATCTAACTAAATATCAACTAGGAAGAATTACGAGCCGAAGCTTATTTTCATTATGGCGGGGTTTTTTTGCACCCTTAGCTTTTTCTATGGTTTGCGAAAGAATGGCGATATAGAATTATGGCAGTTAGTCGACGCATAGCAGATAAAAGACGCCTTGGTAACAATTGCTTTTATCGCTTGAAGTAGCAAAAGCCGTTAGTGGTAGCAGGTTTATTCACAGATTCCTACCCCCTCTGAACTTCTCCAAATCCTGTCCCGCCTTTGTGCCAAAAGCGTGGAATATCGAGACATGGCAGAAGCCAATCGTAAAGCAGGGAAAAGAATTAAAAGGTAAGGAAAGGATGATACAGAGATTGTACCTTCCCCCTCGCCAATCGAACATTTTTCTTCGCCCCGAGATTCTTCACAATGTCGCGTGGTGCACAAAGACAGGACTTTTAATGGGACGATGGAAATGGGATAAGAATAGAAATCTTTTGAGTTGTTTGTAATGTACAGGAAGCTATAAACCAAGGGTCACCGCTGAAGAAGATACGTCACTGATGTTGTAAGCTTACTTATTTTTTTAATTTTTATTCTATGCACATAAATCCTTCCGAAGCGAAAGACTTGAAAAATCATAATAAATAAGAAGTGAAGAAAAAAAATTAACCCGTGGCTGCGGTTATGCAGTGGCTCAAAAATGGAGAAAAGATTGTACCAGAATGAGTTAGGGCAAAGGGAACATAAAAAAAATGATATATTTATGTATATAAAGAAAAGAAGGAAAAAAAAAGCTTCTCTCGTAAGAGATGGGTCCAAAAAAGAATAGTACCTCTACGGTAGTTAAAAGACGCGATTGAAAAAAGGATGATAACCAGTACCTCCCGGTTCTGGTAGCAATCTACACAAGGTTCTGTGTCTGATGACAGGAGGAGGAGAAACTAACTTATAGTGGAGCATCTTTCAAGGAATGACTAATTTGCATTACTAAGATACTGCGTAAATCACCACCACATCGCATAAATTTCGCATAGAAAAACTTATCAAGGGCTTTTGGTTGTAGTGTAGTCTTGAGTGCAAGCCTAAGAGGATTTTTATCAGTTTGGAATTGTACACAATGCCGGTTTCGGTCGCCTAGGTGTGTCACTCTAACAATGGATGGAGTTTAGTTATCTTTCGCAGCGGTAAGCGTTCATATGTATGTATAGTGTCCTTTTCTTAGGAGATTTGTTTGGCCATGAGAATTTTATGAGGGTATGCATTTTTGAGCACTGAAAGGATGTCCTTCGTATTTACGATTTCAATAACCATACAGATCTAGTTTAAATTGCTTTTAATGCTAAAAAATAGGTTACCGGGAAAATTAGGTCAGTTATTTGGCCATGGGGTACCCAATCAAACTAATACTGCATTCAATTCTATTTTAAAATCTTGAGGTGTGTAAGAAAATACTCTGAATAATCAGCTAGTATTACAATTTTACCAAGTAAATTTGTTTTAAAGATCATTAAAAACAAATTACGCTATAAATGCTTAAGAAATAAATGTTACGTACGTTATTATGTAACGAAGGAGTGGGGAAGTAGAATTTTTTTTAAAGGATGGAAAATCTATTTGTCAGTAAAATAAGAAATAGTGTCCATCCGAATAATTTCAGATAATATTAGAAAATCAAGCTGTCAGGTTAAAGCATGTATTTTTACTCAATAACTGATTATAAATCTTACATTTATTTTTTATAAGTTATCATATACATGGGCTGTTCGCGAATCTTCCCTCAGCAAACATCTAGGATTTCTTTCTGATTTTAAGTTTCCAGCTATTTTTCAATCAAATGAGACGTGGTTATGTAAATTAAGTAAACTTTTGAAATGAAGTGAACATATATAATCAGGTTATATAAAAGGGTTAGAACTGTGATTGCGGGAGAGACAGAAAAGGTTAGGGTAATAGGAAGAGTGTTAGTGTGAAATGCGAAAATTTCTAACGTGTCTACATGATTAGTGAAGACTAAGACCCAACGCTGTCTGGTCGAATTAATCTTTGGTACCTTTACACACATCGTATTCTGATAAGCATATTCTTTGATATGTTATTGAATTTGTTAGCACTCGCAGCAAGGGACTTTGAACTGCTGGTTTAGAGCATTCACCTCATTAGAGAAATAAATAAACACTATTTTGAAACGTAATTGACTAGATTCCCGAACTACTGGCTTGTGATTATTTTTATCTGAGCTCGGACTTAAGCTGAAATTTAGATTTGCGCTTAGACTAACGTTTAAGATATCAAACGAGATGCGTAACACCTTTACGTTCCAACGTATTTCTATGATTTAAATAACATTTAAAAAAATTATGGATTTCGACCTAAATAAGAAAGAAATAGAGAAAAATAGAGCAAGATAAAAAATTATCTCGAAAGAACAGAATTAATTTTCACTTTTTGACAGCATGTATGCTTTTTAGATTTTAAAGTTCAAACTAATGTGGCTTAAGAGTTACTAATACTATTAATTAAGTTTAAGAGTTACTAATACTATTAATTAAGTTTAAGAGTTACTAATACTATTAATTAAGTTTAAGAGTTACTAATACTATTAATTAAGTTTAAGACTCACAACTTACTTACATATATTTAACAAAAAATATTCTACGCAATTTGCGAAAAAGGGAGATTTTTTTAATGAATTTTGAAGGAAATGTCTTATAAAAGTACTGTTACGGATATTACGTGTTAGTTATGTAATAAAGAATATAAAAATTTTGCGAAAGTATAATTAGATTTATCTTAAATATGAAATGCTTTACTATCACTAAATACATACTTTTGTTTGTTATAAATTCAGATTTTTTAAATTTAAAAATTTCTTTCGAATAACTACTTTGAGAATGGAAAAGAGCACTTCATTAAAACTAGATCGTAATATATGGTACTCAATTGGAGATGTGGGAGTGGTTATAACGAATTCTGAAGGTTCAACGCATTTTTCACTATGTTTAGGTACTCGTAAAAGTCAGGTTTCTGAAAAGGGCCCAAAAATGAAAGTGTGTTAGGTAAATTTTAAAAATTGTTTGATTTGCTTTGTATTTTTCCACTGCCTCTTTCATCTGCTCTTTCCGTTGGCTGTGATTAACTGCAAGGAAAACATCATTGCTTTCTCTGTGTTCCTCTTTAACAAACAAACAAAATATATAACTGTTGATTCCAAGGTTATTGAGTAAGTCGGTAGCAATTTGTTGAAATTTCTCATCCTCTTTTCAGTCATCATTCGTTTCATTATTTTATGAAACTGCTTTTTTACTTTTTTTCAGCGGCAACATTTTCTGAAGTTAGTACGTAAGAAGTCAACGCATTAGGAAACGATACATTATTCTAAATCCGTTATGAGTAATTTCTAAATTTACTGTCAGTTTATGAAAATAACCTTTTTCCTTCTGTATTATGATGGAATTGCTGACATAATGAATATTTTTCAAGAATAGTTTAAAGAAAATACGGAAAATCAAAATCCGAATCTCCTTCGTTAAATCAGAATTTTCCACCGAACAAGCGCGTACAGTTCTAAATATTCACACAATCTTGTATTTTTACATTTGCGTCAATTAAGAGTATTGTATACATATAAATGTGTGTTTGTGTATACATATATATATATATATGATGGTTGGATCCATAAATTTAGTTTAAATACATACTTCTCTCTTCAAAGTGTGAAATAGTATTGAATTACATTTTCTCCATATTTGTATTACTATACTTCTTTTTTCTTGATTTTTGCCTATGCTGTTTAAATTTGTTTGGTAGTTTATTTGGTTTTAATTTTTATTTTATGGTTTATATTTATATCGAATTAATATTATTTGTATTTAATAACATTCGTTCAGTTACGTATTGCTCAAATAGCGCGTGTGAATAATGTTAATGTGGAGTTATTCGTTTTGTTTTACAGTTCCTTATTTACACAAAGAGATTGACATAGCCATTTTGGGCTGAACATGTTCACATATGTATTTCAAGTTCTCAAGCGTGTTTTTGTTTTTATGTAAATTGATCTTAAACTTTGGAAGAAATCTGTTAAAAATTTTCTTCAAATGTTTCAAGAGGCGTTAACCTAGTGGTCAGGGTGTGGACTAGGACCGGCAGCTTTCCATCGTAGTCGGTTCCGATCATGAGCGCAAAGACCCGCCGCATGTAGCCAGGGCTGATGCATGCATCTGTTCGGGCTAAAGTCCTCCCATTGGCGTGGTATGGATGTTATGGAGAGGGTGCTGCCAGCTCAGGTGTCGTCCCTCGTCACTTGACCGTGGTTCAAAGTCGAGGTCCGTCATACTCGTGTTGCTTCTAGTGCGACGTTAATAAAAAACTAAATTCAAAATATTTATTCATTTAAAGATTTTATATATAAATACAACAACAAAATTTTCGATTCCCACAGTATACAACTATATAACATTACCAGGTATAAAATCATTTTAAGTATTAAAATTAGTGCCCTTTTAATTATTACTAACGCAAATTTTAAATATGAAACTGGATGATGATGCAAAAAATTTAAATAAAAAGTGACTAATGTTTTCATTAAATTACTTTAAAAATTTTAGTGTTGTGCGGTTTTTAGGTGAAATAAAAATTAAAAAAAGTAAGAAGAGTGGGGAATGATGTCTTATTTAAATCTCTTTCGCACTCAGAGCTGTCGTTTATTCCTCTTCGTTTACAAAGTCTCCAAATCCATATTTTAAACGCGCATCATTGCCGATCGGTATTATCTCAATGTGTAAAGTTGGTAAATCTGTAGCAACTTTGCGTAATATTGTGAACAGGCCAAATGGGCCAACAAAAAGAAATTTTTCTTTGGGTGGAAGAATGTATGTTCTGCGGATACTAGAAGATCTATCTAAAATAAATAAAAATATTGAGTAAACTTCAACATTTTGAAAAGTATTTATTTTATTTCGCTGTAATTTTTTTTCTTCTCTGATTACGTTTCTACATATAAAATTTAATTAGGATCTTGAAAGAGAACGCCTATGGTTTTATCAAGACTGAATGTCTCCTTTAATTGCTTTTTTTTTTAATAATGTAATAAAATTTTTTATTTGAAAGTTAAGTTGTTCTTTTTATTAATCAAGGTCACTTTTAAAATTCTCCCATTTAATTATTTAATTTTGTATTAAAATTTACTTTTGTTTTTCAGTTTATAATCTTAGTTTTTGACTTTTAAACAAATTCATATGATGCTTCCTTGTATCAAATCTAATAATCTTCAAAATGGTAAAACCAAACAATAAAAATCGAAAAATTCGAAGTTTGAAAAGAAGAAGGATGGTTTTTTGAATAAGATGTAACCACTGCTTGAGCGCGTGATGTATTAAATGACCGACAATTTATTAACAATTATCGACTTAAAATTAATAATATTTTCGATTAGCTAAACATGTTGATCAATTAAATATATGTAATATTATCAAAGGAATGAGGAAATACATATCAAGAAAGATAGAGGTACAAAATAAACATAATAAAAAAAAACAAGCTGTTACCTAATTATATTACAGAAATATTTGTGTTGCATCAAAACAACGAAGTTAAAGCAGAGCTGAATAACTTCAAAGCATCAGGTTGTTTCTTGAAATTGAATACACTGCATATTAAGCAGAGAATAAAACAAATAATGAGAGAATGCGTCAATAATTCACTGTTCAAGTTGGTAAAAGGATATAAATATCGTGACGTTAATTAGAAGACCAGGTTTTGTTGCAAGAGGGTGAAAATGTTCTTTCTTCGCGACACTTAGAACGTAATCTACCACACTTGGGAAACAACTCATCCCTGCTTATCTGCATTCACCCCCATCATTCCCATTTCTCTGATCGGTCAATAGCAAATGTTTCTATCAAGGACCCATCATTTTGCGACATTTTCTCTTCGACAATCATCTTTTTCTGATAATAAATATCTCGTTCGCGATGGGGGAAAGTGTTGCTGCGCGGAAGTCTAACAACTAATTTGCGGCTCCCAGGATGTTCATCCAAACGTGTTTAGTCTCTCCACCGGAACCTGGTCACCTTTGAACCCAAGTTAAGTAAGTGGGTAGAACACCCTCACACCTGTACCTGGGTAGTTCGGAGTACATTTGGTTCATAATCAGTAAAACACCTGGCATCAACATACTTGTTCAATAGGGAAAAATAAATCCTTTTTCTTTTCTTTTCTGAGGTTGACACGATGGAATTCAGTATGAATCAAGCGATAGTTGAAATAACGATGCTATACCTACAGAGAAATGTAATACTTTGGTATATAAATAACGAATAGAAAATACTTTATAGCTTTTTCGTCAAATGGATACTTATTTAATAGAGCTTCTGGAAATGAAGATGGGGGGAGGGATATATAAAGATAAAAGAAAATAACAAATAAAAGGTCAAGTTCACTTTAGTTACAGATAAGTTAGTTTTTTTAAAATATATATGGGATGAGGTTCTCCTAATATGAATATGTACTTTAATAAAAAAAAGTTTATATAGCAAAATGCTATCTATATTTATAAGCGATGAGTTATCTTAATGCATTAAACAGAAGTACGCTAATAAAAAAAAATTATTTCCTTGCGATTAAAGATTATAGGTAGGGAGTAAACTCCTAAAACTGCTTCGTTATTATTTCAAGCATCGTATAGTCAAGATCATGGTACACATTTTAAGAAAATTTCTATGATCCATACTGTATAAATATTTTTAAATAATAAAATCAAGAAGGTACCACTTAGTGGCATAAACATACATCCTATACCAGGAAGTGTGTTCTTCGAGTAGGTAAATAATAAGTTTTAGTATATTTTCCATGAATTCTTACCATAGTAAAAGGAAGAATTTTACATTCACCGTTTAGAAACTGATGTTGAAGAACCTGATTTATTATACGGTTTAACTACGTTTGTGTGGGAATCTTAATTTTTGTTTAATAAATTTTGAGTTAAAGAGGATTACTATTTTTGTAATGCTTTTTTTTTTGTAAAACCATATTTGATATATGACGGAGTAAATCTCAAAGCGCAAAATGTGTAAACACCTCATTTCATGGATGAGCTTTTCTTTATAGAATTACAATGTCACACCATCATTAATATAACTCTTATTTAGGAATTCATTGACTAATTTCGGTCTGCTTTAAGAAATACTTTAAAACACAGAGTTTCAACATCTTATCATTGAACTGTCTTTATGTTCTCTCCATATGTAAAACCACCAACCTTCCATGAGATCTTTTTGAAGCACACTTCAACCGCTTCAACCCCAGCGTCAGGCCCTTGAAAGTGTAAACCTTGTCCTGTTAGACAAAATTTATTTCCTGACCCCATTTGGTAACGTTGTGTAATCGAGATAACTTTTACCTTCATGACGTTAGACCCATCTTCGTTCTCCGGTGATACCAGTCGCAGCAGTTTTCAGCACCGATGACGAAGCGGTACGTCAGGCAAGAGAACTTCAGTGAATCAGTGCTGTACACTGGTATCCAGAGCATCTTGTTTTCTTTTATTAACGCGTCTTTGCGTGTGGGCTTAGCAGGTGCCAGTAGAGGTAATAGCAGGGTTTGTAACGGGCTTCCCGAAGGCAGTGTAAACAGTTACGGAGATGTGGATCTTCGGAGGGATCGATACATCACCACGCATCAATAGATTTACTTATGAATATTAAGTAACGGCATAATATTTTGAGCTATCTTCACTTAGTGTTGAGGAATGAAACAAAATGTGAGCATTTCTTTAACAAAAAAGGAAGAAGAAAAAATTATATTAATATCACGAGAAGTATTATCGTATCACATTCTGAAAGTATTTTCACACTTACATAGAAAAAAAAAAAGTTTTTAAATACAGTACTTATTTTCGATTAAATTGTTGAACTAATTGTAATTTTTTGTACAAAAATGTTCTATATTTCCTCTCTAATATTTTAATGCTAAATTGGTTCTTAACTTTATATGTTAAAGCAAAGGGGTATTTATTGAATGTGATCATTTAACTTTAAGAAACGATGTGATAAATGCATATATATATATATATAATTATATGAGAGATCATCAAAATACAAATTATAACCACTAAAACCTGTTTAAATTTATTAAAGAACTAAAAAACTAAAATAACGAATTAAATGGAAAAAAAAACTAATGGAATTATCAAATGAACCAAAAATTATAAAAAATATTATCTTAAGTTAAAAAAAACAAATATTCTAATGAAATAAATCAAAAAATTTACTTAAACACCATTATGCGTTTGTAAGATTAATTCAATACAGATATAAACCATTAAATAAAACTACCACACACACACACACACACACACACACACACACACACACACACACACACTACACAC
>BMAW01063278.1:528760-575808 GCA_019974015.1 Nephila pilipes
GTAAATTAAGTAATTTTTCAGCAATTTCCGGAAAGGCCTCTTGCTGTATATGTATATGTAACTGCCACTCTTATATATATAACCTAAAGATCAAAGCTAAAAATGTTATTCTGTTTTAAAGAACTATGATATGTCTTGTACCATAGCCATATATGTATATAATAATAATAATATATAACTACAAAGTATCAAACTAAAAGGTATTTCATTTTAAAATGACATATGATATGTATATGTAACCATGTATATGTATAACATAACCTAAAGAAATCAGGCTAAAATATTGATATTTAAAACGGCTATGTAAAATATGTGTATATGTATATGTATATATATATATGTAATATATATATAACCTAAAATCAAACTAAAATATTATTCTATTTTAGAAACAACTATATAGTGTATATATAGTTGTTTTAAAATAGAATAATATTACAGTTATTCTAGGATTAATTTAATATTACTGGTTTTCAAATTGTTCTGCTTGGTCTTTTGTTTCCGATAGTTTTAAATTTTAGAGTTTATAATTTGCTGTTTTGTCTGACCGACGTTCTAAATAACCATGTCACCCAGCTATTTTCGTGTTGTTTCTGGTGAGATGTTTAAAACAATCAAGAATCACAAAATAAAAATCTTTCTTGGTTTCCTGTTAAGAGCATTTTACATGATATTTTTAGAAGTGTTATAATGTGTCATTATTGAGAAGATGTATATTGCTAAATTAGATTAGATTCAACAGGCTAATCTAAATCTGAATCTGGTAACCTCCGCAAATTTTAGATTTAATTTGTAATAAATAAAACTGATGAATTTAGTTTTGATCTCATTTTATTTCATATATTTCAATACATCTCTAAAAGAAAGCGATTAAACACAAAACAATTTATAAAGCAATTTTAACAATTCTGATTTATCATATTTTGGTCTTGATGTCTGAATGGCAGAGAAGGTATCAAACATAAAATCATCCTAGGTTATATTTATTCGCAACTCACAAAAGCGTTCATAAATATACAAAAGATTATGGATATTAGCTACTTCTTAATTATGATTTAGAATTCAATTAAATTCAGCTCGGACGTCTCCTTTAACCCACATCTTTCTATTGAATTGGTACAGAACTCAAGATGCCTTGTAGGCAGCCTACCCCTAGTTGAATAAACTGGCAGCCATCTATTTCCCCCTTTCCTCTATGTGGTATATTTGTATTTTAAAACCTGCTTTAAAACTGAAAATTCATTAACCTTTATTCAGTTAAAAGTAGTTAATAAAGGAAAAGAAATTAGTTTATATAAACTGACGCCTCAATCAGTACAGAAGAATTTAATGTAAAACCTACATATATTTATGTGTTAGGAAGCAAGTTTAGTAGTACATGTAGTTCAAAATGTTAGGAAAAAGTATTTTAATTTGAAATTTTTATTCTTGTATTCTGAGTTTTCAGGATATTTCTTAAGTACAATGCAAATAGTCAGTTCAACAAACAAAGCAAAAGTCATATATAATCATAACAATAAAATCTTATATTTCATTCCATTTCTTGCCCCAAAATAAATATAAGTAGCAAATTTCAGTATTTCAATTATATTTAAATTCTGGGATGAAACATTCAAAGAACTGAAATAACGAACAAGTTTGTGACTGCACTTCACCCAAATCTTGTGCTCTAACTCAGTGCAGCCTATAAAATTAAAGGGCCAATGGCAAAAGAGACACTAGATCATTTTACAGCTATTTATTTGATAGCCTTGCAGTATAATGTATGAGGATATGTGGCTCTTCTAGATAACACCTAGATAGATTCACCCATTCAGCTAATGCAGGTGTGATGTCTTACAAATCTCTCCAGGATTGGAAGTTGACTTGGTTTGTCTTTCGTAATATATCGCCTGCCCAGCAACTCTTGTTATCTACCACTTGTGAGCATATACTCAGCGCTACTGCACTTGACCTCTATCCTCAAATTTTCTTTGCTTGCTCTTCTATCTATACTTCACTTTATTTCTACCTGCCTCTAATTAGAGATAATCGTAACAGTTTGATTGGGAAGAAACCGTTTGTTTCGTGCAATCAGTCAAAGTCCCCAAGGTGGTGAAGAGAAAATCACTAAAATAAAAATCCGTGCAAAGTTATAACAAAATAAGCACATCTTGCTCAATTTATTTATTTATTTTCCAGTTTTATATCATTATCAGAGTATTAAATATTTCTGTTGTCAGTATCAGTGTATGTATTTATGAATCAGGAAATAAGTTACAAACTTCACATTGATGGTTTAGATTAGGGGGACTCTAAAATGATTTCCAAACTGAAGAATTAATTACATTTTGATAGAGTGTGTTTCTTAAAATTATAAATTCAAGGCTTTTGCATATATATATACCTATATATATATACATAAATATACTTATTCTATGTATGAAACAGTATTAATTGTAGAAATTCTGTTATTCTAAATTTTGCTTTCTTTTGGCTTTCTCTTATACATTTTGTTCTTTAAGATTTTTGTTTTTGTTTGGGTTTTAAGAGTTTCAAATTTAGATTAGTTAATTATAAATAAATTTTTATCTAGTTTATAGTATTTTTCGTTTTTAAATGATTTCTTCATCTTTAGTTTTAAATCTATTAAGAGTATTGAATTTGTATTTAATATCATTTTATATTACTTAAAATAAAGGAGCTACTTATAAATTAAATATCTTATTATTTAGAATCGTCATTTTCTTAAATATATATCCATTTTTGAAAATGAATTATTTTAGACTCCTGCATACATGTCACTGTTTGTCAATAAACAAAGAAAGTGGTTTTGAAAATAAAGAAAACCTTTTCTCGAAGCGTGATTTTACTGACGAACTTCATTGCAGGAGAATGTGTCTTACGTCTTTAAACGTGAAAAATGGGCTTTCTCCTGTGATCTATTATGTATTAAGCATGTTGCGCCATCTAAGTCCTCATTTGTACTTTCAGTTGCAATAGAGTAGGAATGCAAAACGTCGACACAACATTGCATTGAGCACGGAAGCTAAAAACTCAAGCCCATATGACTAACAACTTTTTGTGTAACTTTATCTTGTTATTTATTTCTTAATATAGTTATTATTCAAATATCATTAAATTTTAAGCTTTTATAGAGTTAGTTAATCCATTGAAACTACGATATCCACCCCTCTCCTCATCAGCCCTGTTTATTATTTCATTTAAGAAAAGTGACTTTTGGAAAATTAGAAGAATCAGAAAATAGGCCATTCCTCTAACTGGTGAGTAATCTTATAGTACGCCATTTTAACTATCAGCAATTTGAAGGCGAAACAAACAATTGCTTGCAAATTCACTGATATACTGGATAAATTGATAATATTTTACACACACACACATATATATATATATATATAAGGAAGCATTTTTTTGCCTAAAATTTTTTTCCGAATTTATGAACTCTGTTCTTTAGCATAAAACTATGTAAAAAAAGAGTAAAGTGTAAATAAACTATTTTGAATTAAGTCAGTATCATTTTGTAAACAAGTGATGGATTTCGGGAAGTTGAAAGATTATAGTAAAACTTCATCGTTATCATCTTGGTGGTGGAAGTAGTTTTATTAAGCAAGAATGGTTGTAAAATAAGCGCTGTTATTTGAAATTCTCATTTACATAAAGCCACTTTTAAAAAAGAAGATTAGAAAATATTGGTTTAGTGAGATAATGAAAGGAATCTTATTTTACACCGAAATCCTTTAAAAAATATTTATTGAACTTTTTTGTAACAAGTGTTTAAGATATAGATGAAGGATTAAGTAAAAAAAAATTAACATACTTAGTACTGATTATTCATTAAATGGAAATAATAATATATTTCACATTTCTTTTATTTTTCAATCAGTGCAGTCCTTTTTAAGCTAAAAGTGATTTAACTAATTAATTAAATATACGGACATATATTATATATTAGAATTTTTAAAATATGAAATAATTTTCAGATACCTAAAACTTTTTAAATCTACTAAGATAGTAAAGTTTATGAGTAATATTTAACACCTTGGAATTTTGGAATTGTTCTTTTATAGAATTGAGAAATAATATTTCTCCCATTACTTAATTTTATAATCGAAAATCGTTCGAAAATAAATTACTATAATAAAATTAACGTTTTACATCGAATGACATTCCAAAATTATTTCGTGACCTTTACCTATTTCTAGTTTTTCACTCATTTTAACTATTAAGTAAAGATGACTTGTAAGATGTATAATATGAAATTGATATATCTCACACGCGGTCGCGAGCTTCGTAAATGGTGATTTACAAGATAAGCTTCTTGCTAAAGTCCTGATTCCACTAAAGATCTGTCACATGGAACAATGAGGGAAGCTACACGTTAAATAAGTTTAGTTAAAAGTCTCCACGTGCTGTGTTTTGTTAGTTATCTGTATTAAGTGCCTCTTTCTCGTCAGTTGACTATGCTTTACAAATACCGTATATGGTGTCAAGAGCCCTCGCGTTGCTCTAATGTGACTTTTATTCAAAATTTACAACTTAAGAATGATGATAGCAAACATTTGTCGCGATTCTGCGAAGTAACTTTGAAAAAAATGCTATGACGTTGGGCTACATTAAGATTTTCTCATCAACTAACCCCGGTGTGTGTGTGTGTGACTTTTCTATTTGAATTGCTTAAAATAAAACATCGTCTGAATAAAATGAAATATGAGTCATACAGAATAGATTGAAGTTATGAAGTTCAATGAACAGGTTAGATAAATTATATTTATAAGCATCGATGAAATGAATAAACGAGAGTTAAGAGAATTGTACGAGTTAGCTGGTTTGTATGCTTGAACTAATGAAAGCGAGACGTCTAAACCAAGCCGTTTGTTATCTAAGAAGCAGTCAGAAAGATCCAAAATGAAACAGGAGAGAGGTTTCAGACTCATACCCACAATTACAGCTTGTTTGCTCACTTGAACCCGAGTGAGGTGGCAAGAAACTAATTAGATTTGTATTCTAAGCCATAATGCAGGCGCGTTTAGATAAAGATAAACACTGAGAGAATTAATAGGGATAAAACTTTAGATATTCAAAATTTGAGTAAAGAGAATTTGATTATCATCTATATTCCACCTCATTTTATTGCAGAATTTAGTGATTAGATTATTAGACTCATAATGAAAAGTGAAGACCGCAGTAGCCGAGTGGTCATGGTCGAGAACTCATGGCCGCCGTTGTCTCTGTCATGTCGCGGGTTCGAAACCTAATGCCACTAAAAACCCACCATGTAGCCGGGGCTGATACACATTAAATCGTTCGAGATTCCAAGTCTTCCCAGAGGCGTGGTGTGGAAGTTTGCAGAGGGGGTTGCCAGCTAATGTCTTCATCGTCACCGAGGTTCGAAATTACGAAGTCGGTCCCCAATAGCCTTCGTGTTGCGTTTAAGTGCGATGTTAATAAACAGTCAACAAATCGTTGGAAAGGTACAAATAATGAATATTTATTTATTTACCGATTCCACACTAGTGGACTTTCTTATTCTACTTTTAAAAAACATGTGCTTTCTCTAAACTAGTTTTCGCCCAGAAATACATCTACGGAATTTTATCATTGGTAAAATGAGAATAAAAACATTTTTAAAGATTTCCTTCCCCTACCTTGACACCGCTGTGTCACAGCCTAACGATGTGTTGATGGTAATGAAACTTATGCTGAAAGTAGATAAAGGAAACCTACTCTGTGCTTTTCTAAGCTTAGTGATAAGTTAAAAAAAGATTTGATCTGCTTTATGATGCCTATTTCTTTGCTCTTAGCCTGCTTTAGTAAATGGGTTTCTTCAAGAAGCCTCTTGTTAGAAAAATCTAAAAATAGCATCTCATTTTTCCTGTAAGACCTTCTTAGTATACTATTAAAAATGTTTTAAGTTAAAATGTTATGTTAAAAAAATTTTAAAGGTGTCGATGTGATGTTCTGTTCTAACTTTAAATTATTAACATAATTTATTTATTTGAATGATATTTTAAAGTTAATTCGAAAGAACAAATTAAATTTTGATTCATCTGAGCTTCACATTTTCTTTGTCTGAATAAACATTTTGAATGACAAAAATTATATTTTAATAACGATAAAAATCACTGTACGTATATTGAATGTTTTGTTTTTTCATTATGTTGTAGAGTTTTTCTTTTTATTATTAACTTCTGGCATGTAAAATTACTGAGGAAAAAATAAATATTCGGTTATTTAAAAAATATTTTTTATTGATAAAATTCTTATAATTGTTACATTTCAGAGAAAATACTAAATTGATTTTTTTGGAGGAAACCCCAAAATAAATATTTTTAACTTATTTAATATTTCTATTCAAGTTTCTTCAAAAAAATTTATAACATAAAGATTGCGCATCGTTTTAAAAATTGTGCATAGTAAACAGTACAAGTTTTCTTTTTTTTTAAATATTTATGTTACGTATAATTTAGAGGAGAACACGTTTCAAAAACTCTCTGAAAATGTTTTTGTAGTTAAATGCAGCTGTCAGGAAAAGATATGAAATACTTAAGGTTTTATAACTATATGAATTATTCATGACATTTGTTGAACGATGTCTATTTTGAGAAGGTGCGAGTATGATTTACTTCCTTTCAAACTCCACAGTGGTGCGCCTTAACTAGTTTACAAGAATAAATATCTGCGCTACTTCGCGGTTTTCATCTAAGAGTCGTCTTCTACATTTTCAGTTGTACTTGGAGAACACCTCAAAGAAACGGCGACGTCCTCCAAAGAGCTTTTGTATCATCTTCCCTCCCCCTATTTCACATCCTGATTTCTCTTCCTGTCCCTCATAACGGAAGAGCGGCCAGGTGCATGAAAAAAACATGCGCACGACAGCATTTAGTCATGCTCGTGAGTCGACAGGTACCTGCCATTGAGGATTGAAATAAACTCAGGTGCAAGGTTTGCATGCCAAATTGGTTTCATCATTTTGTTCTGAGTAGTAAAAATAGAAAGGTAGTGGATTAATCGGTATTAATAATAGTAAGGAACTCCCTAATTGCGTTTGAAGAAATAGTTATTAAAAATCTTTTTCAAGTTTTATTTTCAATCGATGTCTCTAAACCCAGTATGTACTTACTTATTTAGTAATCTTTTATTCATACGAAAGAATAAGTAGAAACTAATTTTTATAAAATTTCTTTAATCATAGGATACCGAAGTTGTCCTTCCCCCCGAGAATTTCAATTGAGAGGTTTTCATGCGTAAAATAATTTACTAGTTACGAAAGTTATTCTGAAAAATCATATTGTGTGTGTGAATATTAGGCACACATATAGTATTTCTAATTAAGAAAAAAAATAATCTCTTCACCATTTCTTTTTTTTTTCCATATAAGATTATCCTGTAAAATAAAATAAAAAAAAAAGAATTATTATTGACACAATTTACTCATTAATTTAAAAAAGTATATAATTGTAATACTTAAAATAATTACAAAAATGCAATAACGCATAGCATTTAGTTTTATTAATTTAATTTCACTTTCAATATTTAAGAAATTAAATTAAAAGATTACAACCAACTCTTTCGTAAAAGTATAATAATCTATAATAGATTTCTGTCAAAAATATTTTTGCGATTCTTATATTAAATCTCATTTCTTTACTGTTGTATTATCCAGTTTTGCTTAGAATATAAAGGCTTTAAAAATAGACAAGGTTAAGGATTTTTATTGAACGCGCGTAACGTGCGGATCATGCGAAATATCTGCGGCTAATCTGTCTTCAGGAAGCCTATATTTGACCCAGAAGTGTATCTCATCGATGTCTTTTGATTACTATTAGGTTGTCAAGCATGAAATGGAGCAAAGTGAAAAGCGTTAAAAAGAGGAAAAGATGTACATTTCACACGAAAAGCAAATTATTCCAAAATACGGCGTCTAAATGAGGTTATGTGCAATTAAAATAAATCACATGAACTTTACGTGCGATGAAAAATGGATTATGTACGATAATCGTAAGCGTTCATCGCAATGGTTGGACAAAGATGAACCACCAAAACACTGTCCAAAACGAGACATCCACCAGAAGAAGCTGATGGTCACTGTTTGGTGGTCTGGCTCAGATGTCATCCACCACAGCTTTATGGAAACTGGCCAATCGATCTCGGCGGATATCTACTGTTATCAACTAGACGAAATGAGGAGAAATCTTGCGATTAAACAGCCAAACGGATGACTCCAATTCTCCTGCTTGATAACGCTCGACCACATGCCGCACGAATGACCGTGTCAAAGCTACAAGAGATGAAGTTGGAAACTCTCCGTCACCCACCGTACTCGCCAGACCTTGTCCTCACTGACTATCATTTCTTTAAAAATTTAAACAACTTTTTATCTGGAAAAAAAATTTAATTCCGCACAGGCTGTCAAAATAGCGTTTCAAGAGTTCATAGACTCCCATGATCCAGTCTTCTACAGCAAAAGAATAAATGAATTACCTCTAAAATGGCAAAAGTACATCGATAATATTGGTGCATACTTTGATTAAAAATAAAAAGGTTTTATTGGGGAAAAAAATCGAATTCAATTATAAGCACTCCATTTCATACTTGACAACCTAATAATAATTTAGTTCTAGCATTGTGTTGTAAGTACATAGTACAGTTTCTGAAATTATATTTCGTACAAATACATCCCATTCAATAAAATATAATTTCTTTTAATTTATAGTGGCCGCGGTAACCTAGTGGCCGGACTCGCAGCCGGCGGTTTTTGTCCAGTTGTGGGCTCGAGACTTAATGTCCTTAAAGACCTATAGGGTTGCCGAGGCTGATGCATGCTAAATCTATCGAGACTCAAAGTCCTCCCATGGCATGGTATGGAAGTTAGGAAAGGGACATGTCAGCTCAGGTAACATTTTCGTCATTTGACTGAGACTAAAATTGCAAGGTTCTCGTGTTGCTTCTGGTGCGACGTTAATAATTCCAATCGATCAGTCAATTTAACTTGAGAATGGGAATTAAATATATATATATATTACTTTGTTTTTTGTCATAAGTGCAATCTGACCCTTAATTTTTTATTTAATAATAAATAATTTTCTTTAAAAACCAACAAAAAACTTAAATATGACTAATAAAGGAGTTAATATATTTGTAGAAACCTCAATGAATTCAAAAAAAAATTTTTTTTCAATTCTTCTAGTAGATACTTTTCCAGAAAACCAAATATATGGAGTACGGAGTATGTTAAAGACCTTCAAAGACTATCCCGAGCTTATTAACTGAAAACGCATATCGTTACAATTTCTTTTCCCTTTTAGGTTCCAGAAGTTGAACTTTTAACGTATAATTAGTTACTAGGTCAGAGATTTGAACCGGTAATTATTTTTGAGGAAACGTTAAAACTGTAATTGTTTCTCGTGCTTCGGCTATAAAACTACAACTACAGAAATTTAAATCCTACACTGCACATGTTGTTTTGATGATTTTTTCTGCTTAAAAATCTTAATAATGCGAATGAATTTTCTAGCGTAATCTTACAAATTATGCTGATAACAACCGATAAAACAGACTTTTTTTTTCAAGTTTTTGTTACAGATTGACCTATCAATTAAGCTAGAAATGAAGACCAAAAAAAAAAAAAAAAGTAATACATCTAAAATAAATTCATAATAAAAACCTGAATAATAAAAAAATATGAAAAATTTGAAATATAATAACTAATTTTTATAAGCTCCATTGCACTTAAATTAAATAATTTATAAAAAGGAGAACATTTGCAGATGTTGGATAGTCAAACAACCATTCAGTATTCGTAATGTAGGTTTGTTCTTGTTTTTACGAGCGTCGTTCAATAAGCCCTTAGAAAAAGATAGAAAAACAAAATTATTTTAGATAGATTTTTTTTATTTTCTTATTTTTCAACATAATCTCCTTATATCTCTATGAACTTTTCCAAGCGTTTCTCCAACTTTTTTAAGCCATCTAAAAAGTAAGATTTTGGAAGGTCCTCAAAATAGGCATTTGTTTGGGCGGTGAACTCTTCGTTCGACGTAAACCGTTGTCCACCGAGCCATTATTTTAAGTTTGAAAGTTAAAAAAATGGCTCGGCACCAGATTCAATGGGGTCCAGATCCAGTGAATCTGGTGGATGTTGTAGTAATTCGAATTTTAATTCCATGATTTTGGCCATTGAAACTGCACTGGTGTGGACCCGTGCATTGTCTTGATGGAAAAAGATCTTTTTCTTTTTCAAATTAGGACGTTTTTTCTTGATTTCTTCGCTCAACCGATGCAATAAAGACGCATAATACTCTTTAATTACTGTTTTTTCCTTTTTGTAAGTAATCGATGTTGATGATTCCGTGTGCGTCTCAAAATACCAGTGATCATCTCCTTGCCAGCCGATTTTACCATCTCTGCTTTCTTCGGAACTCATTTGCCTTCCAAAATCCACTGTTTTGATTGTTCCTTTGTCTGAGAAATGTTGTAGTATATCCCCGCCTCGTCCACCGTTATGAATTGACGCAGAAACTCTTCAGGTTTGGGACAAAAAAAGTGCTGAAATAACACCAGAGTTGACCTCACGATTCCATTTATATTCCAATGAAAACAAACGTGGCACCCACCTGGCCAAGATTTTTTTTTTCACAACCAATTTTTTGTGCAAAATTGAAAAAAAAAAAAAAGAAAAGAAAAGAAAATACCTTGCGATGTACCATTGGCCTCCAATATTTCTCGTATTTTGATTCGTTGATCACTCAAATCCATTTCCGAGATTTTGACAATCATTCCGTGAGTAATCATTTCCACTGGACATCCCAAACGACGTTCATTTTTGTGGATGTACGACCACGTTTAAACTCATTTACCCATTTGTAAACAGTTGCAACATAGGGGTAGATGTTCTATGAACTTCCTCCAACTCAGCTTTGATTTCTTTCTGTGTTAAGCCTGTGTTTAATCATCACTCGAATCTCACTTTTCCCATTTTCCTAAATAAATACAAGTTCCTTGTTTCAATCAAAACGAAACCATGCAATAGAAATAACGGAGACTTAGACAGCTGTCTATAGAATCATGATGATTACTAAAAACAAACAATTTTTGATACTATAAACATCTCTTGATCTTTGATGCATCTCTTGAACTTTCTAAGGACTTATTGAACGACCCTCGAATTAAGTCATTTTGCATGATTTTATTTTGCTACTTAATTCTCTTGCATTAATTAAAATACGTTACATTTTCACATAGATGAATCTTACAATGATAATCAAGAATAGTATACTTAACATAAATTAACGAAGTATTGTATATGTAGGATACATTAAATAAAGAAAAGACTTTTCAAGTATAATTATACAACATTGAGTTTTTAACTTACCATCACGCTACGTTATAAGTTAAAGATACATTTATGAAAAGTTTGGAAATATTTATCTCCTTTAGTGTTTTTTTCTCAGAACAGAGCATCCTCACATAATGCGTCATTATGAAAAGTATTTCAAATTCCTACAACAGAATTCAAAGAATTTAAATAATTACATTTACAGAAAGTTGCAATATAAGTTGCATTATTAAATATTATTAAACATGTCTCAAATATTTTTAATTCATTTTTAAATACAATTATTTGTACACACGCTTGAATATATATATATATATAATATCTGATATTAACTTTTATGACTTATCATATGATAATTAAATTACAGCATCTTAACTATTTCAGCGTCTTAAAAACATCTTAAATAGGTTATAAAGATTACAAAATCTGAGTTTTCGTTTTTTTGTCTACCTAAAACTTCTGAAAATACGCAAAATACTAAGATACCTTTTTATTTCTCTCAAAAAAATTCTTCATGAGGAAAAAAAAGTCCTAGATGCTTATTGTGCATTTTTCCAGCAAGCATCAAATCCCCCCGATCATTTTGTCATCAATAAAAAAGTTATTTATTTTATGCTGGTGGCTTTATTATTGCATGAAATAAAATATTTTTTAGCTGCTACCCATTTGATATGGCTACAAAGAAGAAGCAAATAAAACAGAAGACAAAAACCATAGATTTCAAGTTGAACGGACGGAGATTTTTGCATTTATTGAAAACTTACATGTCTTCCGGCCTGCATTATTTGTAGAGAAAAAATTGGCACATAACAAGAAGTCAAATTTGGAAAGACAATTTACAACAACGCGAGTCATTTAGCACAAAATATTTTAACAAATTGAAGAAATTCAGAAGGGTCAAAAAATGTCTAATATAATCTTCTAACAATGTTAATGTTGTAAATTTTGTGGTATGTCAAGAGATTGCTAAGAGACCTAAAAAGTTGTTTTATTAATGCATTCAAAGAACTATTTCGGGATTTTATGAACAAAGCAGATATTCTAAAAAAAATCAGAGTTACCGTTATCTGTTAAACAGTAAAAAATAAAACAGTCATAATGTCTTTGTGTATAACCAGTCAGCAAGTCAAAGATCTTAAATTGGTTTCAGATTTATCAATAGCTATTTTTTACTAGTCTTGTGACATTAATGATACAGCACAAGTTTCACTTTTTGTACAATTCATTTTATCTACAGATCCTAAAGAAGAGCTTTTAGGATTATTGCTACTCAAAGGTCAACCATGGGGAAAGAAAATTTCAAATGCTGTAATTGAATGCATGGAAAAACATTATATTCCCCTTGGGAAAATTGTGTCAATTTCAACAGAAGAGGCGAAAAATATACCGGGCGTATGAAAAGGGCTTGTTGATATTCTGAAACAGAAAATTAACCCCGAGATACTTGCTTACCATTTCGAGATACTGATTCTGGATAATCACATCAGTCATTAAAAACCGCTGACATTTCCAGATGAAATTTGTGGAGTTTTGGAATTGGTGATTAAGGTTATTAACTCCATTATAGCTATAATTCTTAATCATCGTCAATTTAAAGAATTTTTAGTGGAAATGGAGAGTGAGTACGCAGATCTTGTTGCATAAGAAGAAACGTTTGTTATCAAGAGAAATGTCTTAAAAGATTTCGCTTCTTTATTGACAGAATTTAAAGCTTTTTTCCTCCAGAAGGGTGCCCACTATCCGGAACTAACAGACGACATAAGTAGATCTAAAAATTTTATTTCATGGTACACATCACTTTATCTAAATCAAGCTTAATCGTAAATTACTGGAAAAAAAGAACACAATTTTTTCGAAGTTAGAAGAAGTTATTTCATTTAAAAACAAATTGCCTTTTTTTGCACAAGATTTTGAAAGAGAAACTTTCATTCACTTTCCAAGCATGCTAAAACATAATTCTGATATCGGTATTTATTACTTCTAAGCAATCGTAAACAACAAGCGTAAATATGAGGGAATTTTTTCTCAATAAGTTTCAGGAAATTTCAGAAACAAAAAAATAACGTCAGCCTTTGTTAAAAATTCTCTTAATGCAACTGCAACAAAATTATATTGTCTCCCTTTGATGCTAATACTCGTAACTTTGAAATGCAATTGATGGATTTAAATACCAAAGAATTGAGGAGCTCTAAATCTGAACGTCTTTGTTCTGATTTGGAAATACTGGAGAAAAATAAACGTGAACTTAGTTCACAGCACAAGTGGCCAGCTTTGAAAGCCCTATAGAAGGAAAACATGATGATTTTAAACACCTGAAATAATAAGACTGACTCAAATGATCAGATGAAAAAAAACTAGCGTTTGATGTTCTTTCCCTTTTCGATTGGATGCAAACAATCTTTTTTGAACATGAACTTCATCAGGAGAAACTTAAGAAGTTATTTTATTGATGAGAACCTGGAATCGTGCCTAAAATTAAAAACAGTGACAAAAAAACCTAACTTACCCGAACGTTCAAAGGAGATGCAAGGCCATTTTTCATATTGTTTGTCAGTCGTTGTCATAATTTAATTTTATGGACAAATCTTGTATGAACTATAATGACTCACACACTTATTCGCAAGTAAGAATATTTCGCTTACTTGTCAGACAGGTGGCTTTCATCTTTCGGTTCTTGATTAAATCAAAGTAAAACTTGACTCATGGAAAAAAAAGTTGAAGGACACAACTTGTTTATGTTATTTTACAATATCGCATCGTAAATAACAAAGAGTATAATAAACAAATTTTAACTGATTTAAAATTTCTTAACGTTAACTTTGGGCATTCTCTGAACAAGACAGTAGTACATCTGAACTTCGTTCTTGGGAGAGCCTCTCATGCCACTTAGCGCCCTCTATTCTATCTAGTTGCAACATATATACCTTACTTACAATTTAATTTCTATCAATAAGCATAATATCCAGATTTAATTAGTGTACGTATAATATAATTAAGACTCGAAACTTCAACTAAAGTTTTTTAAGTTAATAAACAGAATTCCTATCTAAAAAATTTAAGTTAATGAAATTAGACTCTCATAAGGAATCCTAAGCGTTGTAGTTTGATATTTGGCACTGTTGACTAATGAGTTTGCCCCGACCACAATCCTATCATATGCATCCTAAATTATAAAAAAACATACCCATTCAATTAACAACAAAAGTAGTAAGATATTGGTTTTGTTTTGCCATCACATAACAATTTAAATATTTTATATTTCGTATGTAAATGGATAAAAGATTAAAAATTCATCAAATGTCATGGAGTTTTACAATTATTTCTGCGTCTTATATGTTCATAAGTTTAATTATACTATTTTGCTGAAATAATGAAAGAAAGCATTTTTTAAAAAAATTTCCCAATGAGACTTGGTTGAATATATATGTATATATATATATATACCTTTTGAATGTCATTATTGTAGAACTCAGCAGGTTGAACTCTTTATCTTCTTCGTGATGTGGATTACCTCAATCTACGGCTTCCTGAAACGAAGTAAATCAATTTTATTAGCTGTTATTTGCAACATTATGTACATTAAGGATCATTTAATATGTTGAATAACTATTATCTAGATATTTCGGTTATTTCATAGTAATAATCAAGACTTTACGATACCCCTCGCATATATATTTAAATGTAAACAAAGTTTTAGCAATTCAATATGAGTACTTAAAAAAAAATTTCCATTAAGTTTCTTTGAAAACACTGCGAAATTAAGTAAAGAATTATTCATTGTTACACTTTTATGACTTAGGAACTTGTAAAATAAATGACTTCTAAAAATAACATTCGGTACCAAAAAAATGGAAATGACGTTTCTAAAAGATGCCTCTCTTCTTAATAAATCTTTCGATTAAAGACGAAGATCTCCTACTCCGCGAACGCAAAAACCCAGATTAGCTTGATTCGCTGCAATAAAGATTTCAAGCTTTACGCATTTCCTTCAGTCGAAGGTGAGAAGAGAAAGTTGTAGAGTGAATAAAAACACCCGAGGTCTGGCGAACCATAAGAAAATCTTAAGTCTCTCGAGACACTATGTCAACAACGTGTCAGAAACTGTTTACTCTCACGACGCCAGAGATCTAAAATCCAACGGCACTCCTGCTTCGATTTCTTTATACGAACATAACTCTCTACTAGAAATCTTATGACCAACGCATACCCATTGATTGGCTATGCTTTATTGAAGTGGGCCTCAACAAAGATAGCCATAAATGCCTGAGAACTTAAGAGTTCAGAGCTTGTAGAACTATCACCTACGTGCTTCGTTCACACAACATTTGATTTGGATTATTTCCCCCCATTTATACTCTGAACAGTTCAATATTTTCTTTATTTACAAAAATGAATATTTAAAAATATTTTTTTTATTTCTTTAAAAATTGCTTGTTATTCTAGAATATTTTAATGAGATTTATTGAAATTCTATAAATCATTTTGATTCCGAAAACTATTTTAAATCAAAGAAGATCTACCACTCTGAAGCTTTTTAATAAATCATTACTTTTAATAAAAGTCATTTCTCAATTGAAATAATCCGAAAATTCCATCCATTGCTTTAAATAAAGAAATAGATATTAAAATGATACGTGAGTTTTAAAATGTTAAATGAAGGAAAAGAGAAATTAAATTTTGAATGGTTTTTGTTGTTGATGATGATGGACGTCTTTTTAAGAAACACCTGCATACACACACAAACTGGTCAACAAAAGTTTAAGTACAACCAGTGTTTTGAGCCTAGTTTGAAAACAAATTATCACAAAAAGATGAAAATTTGATGAATTGTGCTTTAGTCACTTATTTACTGAATATTATAGAACTTTAACATCAAACTTGATTTACAAATAAAGAAATAATTTTTTTTCAAAAAGTCTACTGTTTGAAAAAAGTATATTACAGATTTTTAAGAAATGAATTAAATGAATGAGGTTTAATAAAGAATGTGCTCCCCTCTACTCATCCTTCATTAGCAACAATGACTTTCCATACTGTCCTTTAAGATGAGAGACTACGGAACGGGAAGGAATGCTCATACATAGAACAACCTTTGCTTCAGCTCATTTAACGATCTCAAAGGATTTATGACCGTCACCTATCTTCCAAGTTAAGTTCAAAAAATCTACATCAGATTAAAGCCATTAGATAGAATTGGTTATTCCCTTCACTACAAATCATTATCCTTAAGATATTCATCAACAAGCCTAGCTCCTAAGTCGGGTGTTATCATCCTAATGGATGAGTTCATCACAATTAGCACCAGATATGGTGGGACATAAAGAATGAGGATTTTGTCCCGATATTTCACAGCAGTCAGAGCTCCCCTATGAAACTCATGCATATTAGCGGGACAACTAATCTTCTCACAAACCATGACTTCACCTACTTTACAACTGTATCAATAATGTTATATTGGAAGTATCTAATGCCTTGTGCTCTCTAGTTCAACACTCGACCGGAATCACTCTACAAAGTAAAACGGGACTCGTCTGTGACTCACTTTTGCTGCATTGCTCTCTGGTCCAGGTAATATGTTCTCATGCTTAATGTAAATGGTCATTTATGTGTCGTCGATTAAGAAGCATACACACAAGGAATAGTGTGAAAGAATCCTCGATTGTGCAGACGTCTGAGCACCATTATAACAAATATTGTCGTCCTTAATACGTCAAATTACCTGAAAAGAAATGAGATACAATTAATGTGCTTCATTCTTCGGGCCAAAAAAGCATGAAAGAGATCTTGCGCAAGGATTGTATCCCTTGAGCAGCCTAGAATATGTCTTCTTGATGCTGAAACTTCGGATTCAAATTGATTACAAAGTCTTTGGACTACACTAGCAGACACATTAAAATGTCTACCAGCATCTGCATGAGATATATCCATATCCATCCATCCGATTGTAGGCTATCTTAATGAATCGGATTAATGACATCTCTTAAGCATGACAAGTAATATCTTAATTCCAATAATTGCGTGTGAAGATCAACAAGTATAAAAAAAATCTACAGTGGAAGAGTTATAAAAGTGAGATATTCATAGTTTCTCCTCCTATTTCTATATAGTTGTATAATTCATTGAAAAATCAGTAGTGGGTATAACTATAATAGCTACAAAAGGGTTTATAGAAATAATATATATATATATATATATATATATATATATATTATATATATATATATATATATATATATATATATATATATATATATATATATAATTCTATCTTTTTAACGATGTAAGATATAAAATTTGAATTTTTAATTTAATCAAATTTTAAATATTTAAGAAACTTGAACTTAATAAGCTTTACGATAATTTCCTTTTTCTTCTTCATATCATTTCTTATGTTGACGTTGATCTCAAAATTTAAAAAAGTGTGATTTTTTTCCCTTTCCAGCCTTGGAACTTATTAACTGTACTCGATTCACTTACTTAGACGGCGTTCCATGTTCAATTCAAGGGGTAGGGTACGTTACGGTTAGAAGACACTTTACCACATAAGACATCATCCCCATCGTGCTTTATGCTGCTGGTATTTGTGTACTTGATCCGTAGAAGAATTCCCGGAATGTCCTCCGATTTTCCCTAACAAAGGGCTTCCAAAGGAGGAAAAAAAATCAGGTGAATGTAATCTTTCTAAACTTTCCTGCAAGTGGCCGACTTTTTTGCGAGCAACCTGCATCACCCCAGCTATTGTGAACCTTTGGTGTGCCTTTTCATCCAGCCTCCCCTCAACAATAGCTGCACCAACTTTACCAAAATGGATGGAAGAACAATATGCGAACCGGGATGGAGCGTTACATTTTTATGTTAGCATAATAAAGTTACTCCCCCTTCATATAAGCGGAGAATACCAATTTTACACATGTTTTTACGTTTGGAATCTAGGTAGATGGTATAAATAGGATTTAAATGGATTCCTTATTACTGATCCGTCAGACATAAAATGAAAGGTTTTGTCATCCAAGAAAAGTAAGGGGTCGTTAGAAAAGGTGATATAAATGAAAGAAGAAAAATATCGCTCGAAGCTGTGAAAGCTATCAAGGTATTTGAGATTTATTCGTATAGAGATTAAGGATGAATAGAAATAAGTATTGATATGTTTTTTTATAGCAAAAATGGTATAGGGAATTATATCACCATTGATAACTGATTACTCTCAATGGGAAGATTGGGAAACAAAACTATTGAAATATGTTGCACATTTAAAAATATGCATTGAAAATACACTTCTGCTTTAATATGAAGAACAGAAATTAAGCTATTATTTAACAGAATCTATTATTTAGAAACAGTTCATGATGTTTTAAAATAAGCGATATATTTAACACTAAATTATAATTAATTTCTTATTCGATGTTATTAAATATTTTAGATATGCAAGTACTACATTATACATATTATTATATTTAGAATGATCAAATAGAAATGTCGCAGATGGTTTTACAAATGATAATAGTAGATTGGATGGATTTTATATTATGGCTGTATTATCCAGATAGTTAAAAGCATCTTAAAAATAAAAGATCCAACTACTCTCTTAATACACCAGTAATATTGTTGTAATAGGGGCAATTTTTACGATTATTATGTTTTTAATATAGCCGATTTTGATAATGATATTAAAGTCATTTATATGAATTCATTAGCCATGAACATTTCATATGCATTTTATTTCATATTTTAAAATCATTAAAATTGTTTTTTTTACGATGAAAATAGTATCGATATGTTTTGAATTCTTTTTCTAATGAGAAGGCATAACATGTACTTCATGTACTTCAATATTACTGAGAATACAAGTGAAAGTTAAAACGTGCCAGATATATTTTATCACATTTATGTAATTTTTATATATATATATACAGTAGTATATCTTGTAAGGGACAAAATGTCTGGTCCAGGGTACTTGAAAATATTACGGAACATTTAAAGTACCGATGATGACAAGAAAAGATTCAGCAAACTCAATGACATTAATTTTTTTCTTTCTAAGTTTACTAGAATCATGACAGTAAAATAAGAATAAAGTTTTAGTACTTTTTGTATACTTATACCATTTCTTAAAGTTATATTTAAGATATTTTGTTTTCTGTATGTCATTCATTCTGAATAAAGATAAAATCATTGAAATATGTTAAGGAAATACAAAAGTAAGAAAATACTGCATTTTTTATGAAGAGTTTTCAGAATATTTCATAATTAATAAAGAAAAATTAAATGATTTTGTTTGTAATAATAAATTGCTAAAAAAGAAACTGAAAAGCTTTCTCCGAATTTTTTTAAAAAAAAATTGGAATATTTTACAGAAACTGCATGCAGCTCTCATCAAAAGGAGCGGAAATTTGAACACAATGGAAAACTACGGATTCCCCTCCCTTCCTTTTTTTTTTTTGTATAAAATGGCACGCTAAATTTATTTTCTGCTTCTCCCTTAAATTTTCTTACACAGAATTTTCTCACTACATAATTTTAAGTGACGATAATTCAAAACATTTTCAACCTTATACACTAGCTGTTGAAACTTATTATTTAGCAAAAATGCATCATAAAATAAAAATGCATTATTTTTAGACTTTAAAAGAGTTCTACGAAAAGAAAAGAATACTGAAGAAAAATGTGTTATAGAACTGAATTTTTTTTTAAAAAAAATAATAAGTAAAAAAAATCACTAATTGTGTAACAGCTTATTTATACATATAATAATATTAATTTCGTTAAATCTCTTAAAGAAAATATTACTGAAATATTGAGCCTGTTGAGAAATGTTAATCGATGGAATTGAAATCAGTACAAAATGTCCTTAACTCTAAAAGTATCTTATTTACGAAAGAAAAATTTTCTGAAGAAAAAACCCTATGTTAAAGAAGAGCTTTATAAATCATTACATAGTGAGACCAAGAAAGATATTTATATACATAAAACAATAATTTGATGTACAAAAATTTGAAAATTTCACTTCAACTAAAATAATTTTCTAAATTGTTTCTGGTGTATTCAAACCTATAAATTATGCTAAGTTCTTTTCACCTTTCAATGTATCAAGAAATGATTCTTTCATGAACACAAGAACTCGCAGCGTTAAGTAAATATGTACACAAAATGAAATAAGATGAAAAAGGAGGGGACAAAAATATTGTTCCTTATTTGATAGCGTCAGAAAAGGCATATTATTTCTAAGACATTTCTGATTGGTGTCAAGAGTTATTTGGTTGATTTTTTGCTTCTCATTCCCCACCTCCCAACTAAAGAACTGCTGAGTTCATGAGCAATAACTTGTCTTCTACACATCTTGGTTTTCGACTTTTCTTTATCGTTCAACTTTGTATCCCCCTTCTCTCTACGGCACCTATTATCAATCCCCTTATCTTTTCCACGAGGGGGTTCAACCTGTGCATGCATTCTTTTGTCCCTCCCCCTCAATACTACTATATTCAGGTGCCCCTTATTTTTCCAAACCTGCACCTCCCCCATTCCTTAATACGGTGTCTTTTGAAAGCCCTCTACTATCAGATTGTTGCGGATTCAAACAACCTCACAAAGCTTGTTTGAAACGGAGGGTGAGGTGAGGGAGAGAAGACTTACGAAAAAGCTCAGAGCAAAAAAAAAAATGTGTATATAGGTTTTTCTCAATTTTTTTTTTCTTTCTATTTTTTAAATATATCATCCTACTTGCATACTCCTTTTTACTTTTCACGCATGGAAACACTTCACATAAAGGAGCATTTTCCCACTTCCCTTTCGATCTCCCCACCCTACCCATTCTTCTTATTCAGTTCTTCAGCATCGAAAGCAATGTGTGTCCCTCTTTTTTCTCCCTCCACATCCAAATTTCTAGCATCTTCGGCTCTTAAGAATGACAACAACAACAGTAAAAAAGGAAAGAAAAAAAAAAAAGGGGGGGGGGAGGAACGCGCTCGCTGTTTTTTCGATGTTCTCAACCAAATTTTTGTATTTATCTTTATTTACTAAAATGCACAAATTAACTGCATCTCACATTTTCTATTTGATCCAGGAGAAAATAAAGAGTGCTGTATACTTTGAAACGAAACTATATCGAATGTTAAAATTCAAATAAATATATTTTACAAAATTTCTATTTCTTTTTCAGATGATACGAAGATAATCCACACCAGAGTTCAGAGTCTGAGGTTCATCAATAAATTTTTAAAGCTAATAGAAAGGAAGACAAAATCTTCCGATTTAAAGACGATTAAAATGATATAGATGAAATAGTTTATCGTTTCATCATTCGGGGGGGGGGGGATTTCAATTGTATACACTTATAATAGGGCTTCCCATTTGCCGGAGTTTTGCTGGTATCTATACTCCAGATACTACGGCAGATTAGTGGTCATAGTCGCGAGCTCATAGCCAACGTTGTTTCTGTCGAGTTATGATTTCGAGTCCTGAAACACTAAAGACAGTGAGGGCGAAGCACTTTTAAATTTGAGACTCAATATGCTCTGGTTGGAATGGTACGAAAGTTTTAGACAGCTCAGGTGGCAACTTCGTCACTTAACAGTGATTGATAATTACATCGTCGCTCACCAAATGCCCTCGTGTTGCTTCTAAGTTTGACGTTTAAAAAAAAATCAATTCTTGTATTTTGGGATGAGCCACTCTTCTCGAGATCCCAGAAAGTTTTGCGAAATACTTAATTCAATACATGTAACCTCTATATAATGTGGAGTTCTTCTATGCATCAAAATGCGGGAATAAGCACACACACATATATATATCAATTATTTTCCATTAAATGCAAGGTAAATCAAGTGTGATAACTGAACAAAAAAACTGACTTTTTTAAGTGTATATATTCCCAGGAAAACAATTTTTCAAAGAAAAAAGATACATTAATGATAAATGAAAGTATAATAAGAAATTCCTGAAATTCGGAAAGAGAATTAGTTTTTGTCAGAATAAAATATAATTTCGAAAATGATTATTTTTTTTAAACAAAGACTTTTTTTTATTTAGAAAGAATGCTTTTTTTCTGTATTTTGAGAATGAATTTGTTGAGCAAAAATTATTACAGTATAGGAATATTTATTTATCATGCATGTATGCCAATTGCATTTCAATGACTTAAATATCTATTGCCGTTTGCTAACATAAGCAAGACGAATATCTCTATATCAAGTCTGTCCGACACAGAAGACTTGACGGGCTGCTCTAAAAACGCATTCCGGCGAGCCGCATTATATATATATATATATATATATATATATATATATATATATATATATGCTCGTGCGGGCTCCCGCGTGTAAGTGTGTGAGGAATTCGATTTATCCCCATTTTAAATTGGGCTCTTTGAACGCCAATTTAAATTTCAAATTTGCACCTTAAAATCACTTCTTGATTAAAAATCAAGAACATTCTGCTTTTAATTAAGGGTTTGGTTGGTTTAATTAACGCCGCACTAGAAGCAACACGAGGGCTATAGGAGACGGACCTCGTGATTTTGAATCTCGGTCAAGTATTGAGGATAAGATCTTTGCTGGAACCTCCCTCTCCGAACTTCTACACAACGCCAACGGAAGGACTTTGAACCTCGCCAGATTTAATGTGCATCAGCCCTGGCTACATGATGGGTTTTTAGTGACACTCATGACTCGATAAAAACCACAGGCCTCAAATCCGTAACCATGATCACTAGGCTACCGAGGCCACTATAAATTAAGGGAAAATATGCTTTATTGAATGAAATGTATTTGTAAGAAATAATTTTAAAAACTGTCCTGCAGTTACAACACAATTCTAGTGCTTAATTGTTAACAATCAAAAGACATCGAGCACATACACTTCTGGGTTAAATATATTAGGCTTGCAGCAGACAGACTGGCTGCTACTATTTCGCATGATCTGAGCGTCGCATTCCCGCCCCGCGTCAGTACTGCTCACCCATGCGCTTCTGTAAGTTTGCTGGTTAGGTATACTCAATGTATCACCCACTTATACAAGAAGGCCCACACGCTTTTAAAATGAAATCAACTTTGTTATTGTTCCTGAATAAGAATGTAGAAGAAAATTGTGATGATAGTTGAGTAAACGAACTGAGAGATATCCCTATTGTAATGGGATATAATATGAATGACTCGTGGTAGAATGCTCTTTGACTCTTTTGCGTGCATTAAAAATTTAAATTTTTGTTCGGATGATAAATCTCCGCGGAACACAGATTGACACTGGGAAGGTCACATGCGGGCCGCTGGCTGGCCAGACCTTCTCTATGTCATGAGTCGTTAGTGGATTAAATACACATAAGGTACTGAACCGCGGTAGCCGAGTGCTCATGGAATCGAACTCGTGGTCAGTGATGATTCAATCGAGTTTAGGGTTGAGTCCTGATTCCACTAATGACGTCGTGTAGTGGTGAGTGATGTGATTTTTTATTAACGTCACGTAGAGAAATAACACGAAAGCTATTGGCGACGGACCTCTTAATTTTGAACCTCGTTCAAGTGATGAATGAGGACGACACTTGAACTAGCACCTCCCACTCAAAACTTCCACACCATGCCCACGGAGGACTTGGGTCCTCTACAGACCAACGTGAGAAGATATGATGAAAGTTAAATCTGTCCTGCTCTTAAAATGTTGGCGTGAAGTGGATGTGGATAGCGGCTCTCAAAATTTCTCAAAACTTTGGAGTGTAAGGTGCCAGATTAGTTGTCTGTCCCTGTCATCTAACCCTGGTTTAAAATTACGAGGCAGACCGAGGACCTGACAGAATGTACCAACATCTTGTTGTCAGCGAAGGCTTCCTTGTGTATGTAATAACTACTTTCTTAAATTATATTTTTCAGTCTCTATTTAAAGAGGGCGGAAAGTAGCGATAGAAGAATTTATGGATCATTCTGTATTGAAACCATTGATATCTATTACAGAAAAAGTATTATTATTTAATAAATAGTGTTACATTAAAATTTGTTCAGAAATTTCACTATATATTAAGGTCATTTATGTATTATAGAAGCAAATTGAGATAGAAAGAATCGTTGTTATATTTTAATCGTAGTTATTTTACAGTCCTTTAATACATTTTTCAATTTCACTACTGTTGATAGTAAATTTTTTTTTATTTCTTTGAAAATTATTTTTAAAACATATTATCGTATTTTAAGAAAAAATGTTAATAAATAAAGAAATTGCTCCTTTTTCATTGAAATCTATAGTGAACAGAATGAAGAAATGTCATATAAAATTTACCATAAATAATAAAAATTATTCACAAACTAAAACTATTAGTAAATTTAATCATGAAAGCCAGACACGAGGTGTGGCTATTAAATAACGATACTGACGCTGCTACAGGAGTAGTAGGCATGCGACTAACGCCAGCGACCGACAGCTGTTTAGCGTGAAACCTTCTCTTTCAAACGCAGTACTTCTCGTTTCTGTAAATAAATCTGTATACCCGTAGCCTTTGTCCGTATTAGCTTTTTTTTTTTTATGTGGAAAAATTATAAGTGAGCAACGAATTGTTGTGAAATTTCACATTAAATTTGGAAAATTCGCTACTGAATCTTATAATTAATTGAAAGATATGTATGGCAATCAATGCTTGTTGCGAGCACGGGTTTCTGAGTGCTTTAATCGTTTTCAAGATGACCGAGAGGACGTTTGAGATGATTCTCACCCTGGTCGCCCTCCTATGTCAAACGGATGACAATATTGGAAATAATCGGTAATCTGGTTCGATCTGACCATCGGTTGAGTATTCTTGAGATTGCTAAGACTGCAGGAATTGATAAAGAATCCATACAGCAATTTTTTTTTTCCATCCATACAATACGCCGGTTCATTCCACGTTGTCTGTCAAGAGGTTTCTGGCCAAGTACAACATCTCGGTGTTAGACCATCCGCCTTATTCGCCGGATCTTGAGCCATGCGACTTCTATCTATGTCATAAGGTGAAATCTGCATTAAAAGGAGCAATATTTTAGTTGTTGAAGCTATGAAAGAGAAAGCAGCATGCGTCCTGATGGAGCTGACAGAAGACCTCCAACACTGTTTCGAACAATGGAAGATTCGAATGGAGCTTTACAGGGATGGCGAAGGGATGTATATAGAGGGTGATAATAAGTAAATATGTATGTCATGAAAATAATGTGTCTTATCATGTCAGTCTCATTATTTAATAGCCACACCTCGTACTGTGAATTTTTTATTACACTATTTCAAAAAACAAAGATTATTATGCTAGTCAAAGGAAGTTCTACTGTCGAAAATAAGGCCCTTGCAAATTTTCTCTTGTCGGTATGCACGCACACACAGACACTCACATACATATATATTAAAGACAATTATGAATTTATAAAACAAAACCAAATCCATTTGATTGAAATCAGTATTATGAACCATTATTTTCTGGGGAAAATTAATGTATTCGAAACAAATTATGTATATAACTTTAACTCACAACACTAATATTTCTAGGAAATTTTGCAAATGTCTTCAGAAAGTATTCTTCGAAATAAATAATACTTATAAAGTTTAAATAAGTGTTAGGAAGGGAAAAAAAGAAGTAATTGGATTTAACTTCTTTTTGAGTTCTCATTACCATCGCGAAAATTCCCGAACATACACACTTATATAGCCTTAAGAAAAGGTTGCCGTAACTTACGTCTAGTATATAACTAATTCTTGGTTGTATTACGATGCGAGCACAATCATGAAGTGTTTATAATATCGCGTTTGAAAAGTTGTGATGTTGTGCACATGTGATGCTTAAAATACTTACTGCCAGTTCCAATGTCTAATGGCTAGGATTCAACCAAGGTAATTAGTTTACTCTGTTGTGAAGGTAATATAATCATTAGAATATACAACAAGTGATAAATAAACAAATGTAAATACCTAAGATATTGTGTATTTTGATATAAAGCAGAGCTCAAAAGTATAATTAATATAAAATAACTGTAATACATATGTTGGTAAAAAAGTTTATCCGAATCAATTTATTTATGATATTAACATAGCTCATTCTATCTTTCTTTAAATGTGCTCAACTTGTTTTAATTTAAATTATTCTAAATTTAAAAAGGTATTTGGAAGATATATTAATTTAGCACATATATTAATCGAGCAAGTATTATAAAACTTATTAAATATATGTTGACATATGACTTATGCTAAAACTAATTTCTTGTGCTGTTTGGAAAATTTTTATTTTACTAAAAGAGATAACTGATTTCGGTGTCAAGCTTACGAGTTGTAGAAAATTATAAACTATTTGAAAACGCAACCATAAATGTGTGTTAAATTTATTCCTTGTTTTCAATAAGCTCCCTGATTTCATATAAAACAGTAAAACTCACTCAATGAGTGTAATTTTGAGATAAATGATCAGTTACACTGATAACGACTTGCTAAATGTTCATGTAGCATGATATAAGGGCTACATAAAAGTAAGACATTTTTTCAAAGATCATTTACAATCTTTTGTATTTTTTATTCAATTGTATCTCCACACAATGTTTATTAATTTTTTACCTTTTCATAAAATATAAAGGATATTCTTAATTGGTTCACCAATGGCATAAAAAAATCAAAACTTACCAGCATTTAATAATTTCATGCATTTATTAAAAAATATTTTTTTTTTTCATTTTATTTCGATTTGTGAGTGCAATCGCATATATCATTCACTGCAATAAAAAAATAAAATTTTCAAAGTCTAAAAGTGGGTAATATTTTTACATACCTTAATTAAAAGGAATTAAAATGGATAACTTACTCAATGTATTCAACTCTGTGGAACGAGTAAAAAGTCAAATGAAACTATAAGAACTATTCTTTACGGAAGCCCCACCCCTGCTCTGTTTGTCAAACTTACTGAGCTCAACATTATTATTTAAAAGGACATACTAAGCGGAAGCATTAGTATCGGTTATAATAATTCGTGTGCAAAGCATACAAGCGTGACAAATAGTACTACAACAGGTGAGAACAGTGGCGTGTGGCCGGTAGTTACAGACACGCGTATGCCGGTAGTGAAACAGGAACACACTTTCTGTCGCACGCATGGTTAATTGCTTTTTGAAGTTACTCTTTTCTATATATGAGTTCTTATTTCGTTCTACATTATTATGCTTCCAAGCGCGTATTCAGTTTTAATTTAACAACATTAAAAAGATTAATTTTGTCGGTTTTTTAATTCCAGTGCTTAGAAAATTATAATATTTTACGATATATCTGAACGATTGGGGTATCTTACAGAGTAAAAATTTAGCACCCCCATATATATATGTGTGTGTGTGTGTTTGTGTGTGTATTTTTGAGATATATATTCATAAATACAAGAAAATAAATACTCATTTATGTGATGGGGAAAGGCTTAACTCATTCAGAAATACCTTGAAAAGTTCCCTTTTTTTTCTCCTTCAAACTAAGCAGGTGAAGAAAAATACAATTATTTAGAATTATTTTATGATAGCTTTAAAATGTCTCCTTTAAGGTTATATCTTTCCTGTTTTTACAATATTAATAAAATGCCTTTATTTCCGTATAATTATAAACTTTCTATGTGACAAATTTTTTAAAAGGCAGCTTTATATAAAAAATATTTTGAAAATCCCTCTTTTACTATTTGGGCCTCAACAAGGGTAAAATTAAGCATAAATTTAAACATAACTTACATTAATATAAGCAACTCTACAACCCTCAAAATAAGAACTCTCTATTTCAAGCATGCTACAAATTCAAATGGCTAGTTTAAAAATTGATCACTCTCTAAATTTGGTGAATTTGAGGTTTAACAGTTCAAAAATCAAATTATGTTTTTAAATTGGCATTTGTTTTGCTTTATATGTTTCTTAAAAATTTTCTTATGAAAGAATAATGTACATAATAGTGCAACTTTTGCTTTCAAGTAGTTTGCTATTTGAATCTAAAGTTTTAAATCTTTGTGTGTGAGCTCTTAATTAATCAAATATATCCCTACATACTAGCTATTGAAGTCTTAACATAAATCTTTTAACAAAACTTATTACAAAAAATCATAAGTTAATCCAAATAAAATTCACTCTTTTTTACGGAAAATGCTAATCATCCAAAATTAGTTACATAAAACGGTCGTTCAGACTTAAGATTGATGCTCCTGTCATGACTGCATTGGCACAAATTCGTTTCAAACGAATAAGTGCCAAATAAATTTTTTACCTGCTCCATGACTAAATCAAAAGTTTCCCTACACTTTCTAGAGTTGTGAAACGAGAAAGAAAAGAGAGCCTTATTGTGTATGATTATGTTTCAACTAATCAATAACTGTAACTGGAAAAGATAAATTTGTATATTTGCTTAAGATACAACTGTACACTATTAAAAATGAGTGATTTACTAGTATATCTCATGAAATGCTTATCTTACAATTGTTTGTCAACTTACTATTTTCCTACACCATTACATCAATAACCAAAGAAAGGAATCGCCAGAAGTCCCAGAAAAATATTTTTTGAAGAAATAGTCATCCTTACTTGAAAAGCTCATTCTACGTATATTTAACTAATTCATTAGGTATTAACAATAACTCATTATTTCATTGATAGATTCATTGTTAATTAACTCCACATTAAGGAACAACACGAGGGCTATTGGCGACGGATCTCGTAATTTTCAACCTCAGTCAAGTGGTGAGGATGACACCTGAGCTATTGTCTCTCTCTCCAAACTTCCACACCAGGTCAACTGGAGGACTTGGGACCTCGATCAGATTTAATGTGCCTCAGCATCGCTGCACGGTGGATCTTTAGTGGCATCAAGATACGAATCCACGACTCGACGAAACAACGCCGTCCTCGAAGTCGCGACAATGACCTCTAGGCTTCTACGGCTACCATCATTTTATATAACAAAATTACAATAAACTAAATTTCTTCTGAATACTACTAGTGTTTTTTTTTAAGAATTAACAGGATATTAGCATTTAATTTTAACACATACTAAAAATAACACAGATGTTACATGTTATTCATAAATTTAATGTAATTTTAATTACATATGTTATAAGTATATGAATATGATATTAACATATAACGTTAATGTATCGAGTATAATTATATTTTATTAAATATATAAAATTAATAATTAAGTATAAAAAATTAAATTTTGCTTTAATTACGTCGAATGACGATCCTGCTTCATATTATTCTTTGTAATATGAAAAAGCAAAATTTTGAAAGATGTGTTCTTAAAGTATAGAACAGCATTTCTGGGAAGAAACGTATAAACTTATCTACTTTTCTCCAATTTTTTTGATTAATTTTAATCGAGATTTATGTTCAAAGATTAATCACACGTAAAATGTTAACTATCTTAATGTTTAATAGCTTATTGAACCTTATCAACAAGAAATAATTAATTAAAAAAAATCAAAGAAAAATTAAATTACATACAATTGTGTGGATGTAATTCTCTGAAAAAACACTTTTCCCTGAAAAATAGCGTATTGTTCCTATAGCCTCCAGTCACCCTTAAAACGATGACGAAAATGAAATTTACTGCAACATTTCAAAAAACATGAAATGAAAAAAAAAAAAAAACAGTCAGGATTTTAACTTATTAACTTTTAACTTATTAACATTTCAAAAAAATTCGAAAATTTTGTGTACTTCTTATTTTTTTCCATTTTTCGAGACTTAAAAACATGTGGGGGAAAATTTGCTTTTTAATCATGTCTTAGTCAAAAAAAAAAAAAAAAAAAAAAAAAAATAACACTCAGCAGGCATCTTTTTACTGCTTGTTGGGATGAGCATTTTCAAATTATGCTAATGGACTTAAATAATAATGATTTGCCAAACTATTACATGGAATATTGAAAATTTTGAGTGCATTTAAGTATATTTTAAAAAATTATAATTCATTTAAGAGAAAAATTAATTAATAGTGAATGAAGAAATATCTAAATAATTTTGAATTTATTTTCCCTATCTATTCTCAGTCTATGTGGTAAACACACTTGACCCTATGTATCTCAACACATAAAGTAAATTTGTCTAGTATTCAAATGCTTCAATTAAAATCTATCACTATTTCCGGGAAATGCCCTGACATATCAAATAATCAAGGTCAGAAAAACGTGCCGTGAGAGGAACTTAATATGTACAAAGATCGTGCAATTCACTTTTTTCGCCACTGAAATTCATACGACTTGAGAGAATAATCGAGATGACTTTTTAAAACGTGAAGTATCTGTACCGGATGCTAAAGAATCGAAGAATAACTAATTCGTGATTTTGATGCTCCTTTACTGACCTCCAAGATCAACATCTGCCTCTTCGGAAAAGGGGAAGAAACACAAGATAACGCACAAATACAAACAGTGGCAAATGCAGTCATGGCGAGTTTATCGCCTTTCTTGGCTTATTTACTTCAGTTAATGAGCAAAATATATGAATACAATAATAATGTGCAAAATCTCTAAAATTATGACGAAAAATTATTGACAGAAAGATATAAATATTTATTAAATTATTATTATTATTATTTCTAATTTACTAAAAAGTGAAAAGTTATTTAAATAGAGTATATTTTTGTAAGTACATGGTTTCAGAAAAATTTATAAAATTTCCTAATCATCATTTTTCCTCCACGTCAGAAATGTATTTTACTGAAATAAAAATATTTCCAATCAAAATACATTTGAGTCCTAGCATCGCCGTTATTGTAGTATTTGCGTGTATTACAAGAATAATAAATATATAATTGGGATAATTATTTCATATACATAAATATTTCAGAGAGACATACATTTTTTATTTGAATTATATTATGCAAATTCAGATTCTTACCTTAAAAATTTCGTGTTAATTGTAAAACTATATCTTCTTAAAGTAATGCGAAAATGTTCATTACACGGGAATAGGTAATGAACACTACTTTATAAGCAAACGAATATTTTCGAATGACTAACATGTGGTAGCATGTTTTTGTTTTAAGAAAATAGCTTCAATAAAAATGAGTTGGCATAAAATAAAGAATACAGGGTGTTAGATTCAAAAGATTGATAATATAATAAATTATGAATATAATTACCACGTTTGGTTTTACTTATATAAGATACATTTACATTCCTATGATATATCTAATTTAACATTTTATCGCCTGCTTTTGTTTTAATATTCGAATAGAATATTATTGTCTGCTTTAATAATTTATCATTTTCTCTTATTTTAATATCTACTTTAATAGTTGACTTTTGTGACAAAATTGTCTGTTTTTACTTTTTTGTTGTTAACATTGGCAACGTTTTTGTACTTTGAAATGTTTTGCTCGTGAAAATAAAAATGCATTATAGATTGGAAGAAGGTATTTTCTTTTCTTATTAGTAATTTCTTCTATGGAGCCTGGGGCTTGGAAGTACACTATCTTTACACTTATTAATTTACATTTTGCATAATACTACATTTTCGAGAACTTAATAGGGGAGGGGGGAAACATTATCACATCTTAAAATGAAATTAGCAAAGCCAATTTCAATATAGTTTTCTTTTGATATTGGGTTAGAAAAGGACATCTGATGAAGGGTTAGAATCAATCCCTAGTTGTCAATTTATTTTTCTTTTCGACAGAGAGAACATTTTCTTTTTAAATATCAATCACACTTGTTACAAAATTATTATTATGCATAATCACAGACATGAATAACAAAACTTACCTGGAAAATTCACGCATAACTCGTTAGTGTTATAACTTTAGCATATAAATTGTTATAGTTTTCTGACAAATGCATGTTAAATTCTTTGACATTTGTCTCTTTTACTGATCATAATATATTTCAATTGCATAAAATACTTTAAATTTAAAATGGTTGTTCAAAGAAAATCTCTCTTAACAGTGATATTAATTAAGACTTACATAACGGTTTTTAAGTACGAGTATATGTTTTGTAAATCACTTATCAAAAATTCACAATTCAGCATAAAATGAAAATTTATAAAGTGTCATACATTCCTTACTGGCTTTCTTCTTAATGAAATTCGAACAAACACCATAAAAGATTCAAATGAGATGAAGACTTTGACAATACTTCGAAATACAAATGTTCTCGTATTTATATGTATTCGAAAGATACCAACTTTTAGAACCAAATTAATAAAAAGGAACAATCATGCAATATACAGTAAATAAAATTAATTATTAGATAATTATTAGTAATTTTTAAACACACACACACACACACACACACACACACACACACACACACATATATATATATATATATATATATATATATACGTGTATGTGTATGTATATATATGTGTGTGTTGATCAAATATTTAAATGACAATTAATATTTTGAGAGTTTAGTTTTCAATTTCAATTAAAAATAGTAAATTGCTCAGAGTTTTTTTATTAGGCTATATTTTACAGCTGTTTTTAGATGATTCTAAAAGTTTTCTGTCTGTTTTATTTAATAAAAAAGAGAGTACTTGCTCAGAACTTATAAACAATTTAAGCTGGACAGATTTAATTCGTCCACGGTTTTCGATCTTCTTTGCCGACGATTTTTGAGATATCTTTTTCTTTCTTCTTCAATAATAATTTATTCAAAATTACCTATGAAGCAATTTTTTTTCTTCCGATTGGTCTCTACTACCAGTCGAATACTCTCTGGCAACCCTAATGATAAAGCGCCATTACATGAAATGCCGCTGAACAGGTGGCGAGCTCGTCAACATGAGGGTCAAAGTTCGGTTCATGATCTATGGCACTGGGCCGGTAGCATAATATCCTGGAAAACCACTAAAGATCATGCATTGAATACTGTTTTCAATTTCTCACCAGTAATTACTGAAAAACCTTTGTTTCTATGTCTCGATTACGAATTCTTTTATCAGTTTTCTTCTAAACCTTTTTAACATTTCAATTGTAAATTTGATATTGTTGAAAGTCTGTATTATATACAAATGTTTTCACTTTTTACAAATACTTTTACATTTCATACCAGTTTCTGACGAATTGTCGATGAAACAGTAAATGATTTTTGACTATCTGTTTGGGTAAAAAGGCGATATTTTTTTAATAAGTGTGATAACACTGTGATTGATTGATCCGTAAGATGCACTCATTTGAGAAAATTAAGTCTGCGTAAAATACCACTACAGCAGAAACAAAATGATTTTTAAATAGCAAAAAAAAAAAAAATTTTTTTTCAGATTAGGGTAGTTGAGGTTAGAAGGATTTCATTAGAATATAATAGAACAAGTTAGTTATCAGCATATTTTATCTGATTTTCAACACCTGTAAGATTCATCTATTGAATGAAACTGTGTGATTCGGCCGATTTCTTCTTTTCGATTCGAATTTTTTTTAATTGGTAATTTTCAAAAACTATGTTCCAATGCAAATCTTTCTAGATTTGATTTCAAAGCGATTAAAAAATAAAAACGAGAACAGTTCGTTAAAATTAAAATTTTATTCGCTATTAACTGTTAGGTCCAAATAATATGACCACATTAATGAGAATTTTCAAAGCTAAAGAGATGAAAACGCCAAAATTCAAGTACTATGAAATTAAACAACAGCTACTGACGGATATATTTTGGGAATTTAGAATGGCTGAAGACGGACAATAAATTTCAATTTAAAAATGGAATTGATCTGTCTTTTGTAGGAAAAAAAAATAGTCAGGTTATGAATATTTATCTTTTTCTCTCAGGAGTTGGTAAAAAAATTGATAAATTGTTCTTTATGTGGGAGAACAAATACTCCTATCTAGTATAAGAAAAACTGAAATTGGTAAATTGTACGCTATGATGAGTTCTGTCACCCTTAACCATCTGCTCTGTTTCGTCTCGCTGTGCATTTTACTTTAACATAGCAGCACGTGGCTAGATCCCGTCATTTCCGGCGGGGACTCCGATGGGGCTTTGAATACCCCCTATTATTTCTTTAGTGAATAGATGAGAGTGACATTAGGCATGGGCAAGCAGGCACAAAATATTGGCCTAATTAGCGGTACTGAGCTACGGTTCGCTTGACGGAAATTTTACCTGTATTTCCCCGGAAATCGTGGCAAACATATTGTTTTCCAGGAGATTAATTAATGACATTTGCCACGTGCGCAAGTGTGGGTTACCGGATAGGTTTCAGGGTGATTTTCAGCCCATAGGCAGGAGTAATTTAATGACGCATACAAAATGCCACATTTTAACAACGAATTTCGTCTGGTGTATTTGATCCAGTGACCCCTGACAGAGAAAGGAAATAAACAGGATATCATTCATGAAAACTGTCTGTGTCGGACAATATTGACATTTTAGAATTTTACACTTTAATTACTATTTTAAAGTACTTAAACAGAGTATTTTTATAATTTATAATTTAGGTTGTACTGTTATATATATATATATATATATATATAATGATTCAACTTTAATTTGTAATAGTTTCACTGAAAAAATAATTTAAATTCCTAATCTTTTCCATTCTCTCACTTAAAAGTAAGGAGTTCATTCTTATTTCCTGATACAAATCCAAATTATTATTTAATTTATGCGAGCGATCACAAGTTCATAAAAATTTGCTGAACATATAGTTCTCACGATTGAAGAACTTTAAGGATAATCCCTACTAGGCTGTTAGAGGTCATGTAAATCCTTCAGAATCCCAACACCTATACCATGCGATCTATTATGTGTATAAGGGAAAAATCCCAATATAAAAAGAAAAGTAATGAAAAGTTCTCTCTCTTCTGGCTCTTCTGCTCTTTTGTATTGCGCATCAAACTGCGGAGTTGTATCGCCAGCCGTATGGCTATGGACTCTCTCTCTCTCATCTAACTCTGAATAAAAAACAGATTTAAAAGTTATATATTTTCACAGAACTGATAATGCTTAATAATCTCTTGGTATCAATTATACTAAAAATTAAAATCAAATCACTACTATCTTGAAACAACAGGAGAATTACTTTTTAGTGATTATTCATTATGATATCAAAAGTATCCATTATGTTTTGTGGCCCCGTTAGCCTAGTGGTCATGGTCGCGGATTCGTAGCCGTGGTTGTTTTCGTCAAGTCATAAGCCGTGTAGCTGAGCTGATGTACGTGAAATCTGGACATGGTTCCAAGTCCTGCAGTTGGCATGGACTAGAAGTTTGAAAATGGAGATGCGAACTCAGGCGTCGTCCTCGTCATTTGACCGAGGTTAAAAATTAGAAGGTCCGGCGCCAATTGCACTCATGTTGCTTCTCAGTGCGACTCTAATAAACAACCCTATTCCTTAAATTGTAGCTCGTTCGGATTATACTCAAATTCATTTAAAGAGAAAAAGACAATTCTAAATTAATTTATTGTTCCCTTTTACTTTTTACATAAAATAACAGTATTATTGTTTTAGCTATAATAAGACTTGTAAACTTTTATACACAATTTCATTGAAATAATTAAGACTTGAATTATATATTTTTTTTAGCTAGCTTGGCGGGGGGGGGGGAACTCAAAAGAGCAAATGTATTCATCTCTTTATTCTTTATAAAATGTACTTTAGATAGTTCCTTCAGGAATTCTGTTGCAATGTTTCCCTGCATAAAGTTTTCTTTACTTACAACTATTCTTATTTCATTGACTTTTTTAATTTTTGTATAGAGATGTGTGTGATGGTGATTATTAATGGTGCAAGATCCAGATGTAACTAAGACCTGGACGATAGAAAAAAAAAAAAATGGAAAATAGGTACAAATTGGTTGACAAGAACAGTTGAAAAAATAGAAGGATCTCTAGGGTGTCCCGGAAGTGCGTCACCCGTGTTTACCAAAGACAATAGACCCCATATGGGAAAGAAAAAGATCATTGTGGTGTCTCGGGATCGTAATGACCGTACTTGCCTGAAGAAGGCATGCCCCTGAGAGGTTTTGTAAAGGAAATCTATGGCACACACACGAATAAATATAAATCCATTTTCCTTTCGAGCTGCAGTTCCGCGATAATAATGACTTTTAGTTTTGTAATTGTCAATGATTCTTAACTTCCATTTAGTACTTTTTTAACCTTATTCTCTGTACCAATTCATACGACTTCCGTTACACCTATACAGAATTTTAACCGAGGTAGAAAACTTTTGATACAGAAGAAACAAAATACTTTTTTGAAACAAATTTTGGGGTACACTTTCGACTGAGAATTTAAATTTAATGTGGATGCTTATTTGTCTTGAACTATTCAAATCAATATCAAGGACAAGGTAATTTTTGCATTCTTGACTAGTTGATAAAAGATTTACAAGACTGCTTCTTATTCATCCTCTTTTTAAAGGAGTTTTATTATTTCCCTTGTCGAACATGCTATATATTTTTGAGCATCTGGACATTGCTAATTAATATCTAGATATATTAAGTAATTCAAACATTTAAAAAATCTCTTAGAACTCAGAGTAATACCTATAAATTACATTAGCGTAAATAACTATGATTTTTTGATCATTTCTTTTGATGGAATCAGAAGAAAAGCAATCTGTTTGATTTTACAATTATGGCCAGCAAACATATGACAATGATTGAATAAAGGTACGAAGAGAAAAGACAAATTAATGAGATAAATTGATTTCTTACCCATCCATTTTCGTGATTACCTATTACAACTAAAATAGTTAAATGAAATTAAAATATTTGATTAAAGATAGGAGGAATTCGAAACAAAAGTTTTTAATGTAGAGAGAGTAGACATATTTTAATATTTTTCCCTTTCTTTTTAATATTTCTTTCTTCTTTCAGTCTGATTCATATACCAGGAATCGAAATAAATTATGTTATTGCTCAAACTAGTATAAAATTTTAACAATACATGGTACAAACAGTTCAGAATATTCTCAGTTGTTGAGACAAATAAAACTTCTCGCATGCCATTGACGTTAATATCTCTTCATTCCGAACTTCCTTTTCCTCTATAAAAACTCATTTAACTAATAATTTATTAAAATAATAAATATAAAAATGATTAATTATATCTAATATATTAATTACATTTGTAAAAATAAATTTTATTGTATAAGATCTATAAAGTTATTTATTGTAGTAACGTATAATAATACCAGATAAATTACTATTTAGATCTAATATTTATCTTATTAACGATAATTAATAATCGTCATGATTTAAGTTGAAAATATTTAAAAATAGCTTAACATGTATTTTTCGGAATTATAACTGAGTGCAGCAGTCGAACTTCCATGTATCGAATTTCCTTACTTCTAGTATCTCTGTATATCGATTTCTTTTTGTTTCCCTTGTCATTAATCTGAAACACTGTTTTTTTACGTTGATAAAATATTCTATATACAACGTTTTTTACAATACATATATATCGTTAGCTTCTTTTCTTAAAAATTGATATTTTAGAAAATTAATCAGTACTCTCTAAAATAAAACCAGGCAGCAAGAAAATAAAAAGTATATGGATCAAAATATATTAATTACTAAAATTACTGTAAATTAATTATTTTTATTTTAGTTTATATATGATCTATGATTACCTTTAACAGCAATTCAAAACTAATAGATATATAAAGCTTCTATGTTTTTTATAAATTAGTTTTTATGACTCTATTTTAATGTCATTCTAAACTATGTGCTGCTAATAATATGATTCATATTTCGTATATTTGTAAAAGTATATATTCAGTCCATATTTTACGTATTTTAAAAATGTTATTCACTACTATATATAATCCTGATAACATATGATCAATTTTTCTCATATTTGTAAAGGAGGAGTCAAATAGTTTATTTCTATACATTATTACAAGTACATCACCAGTACTAACGGATAAAAGTATAATTTCTATTTATAGCGATAGTATTGTAATTCGAATGTTTTTACTGGAACTATAGAATTTGATGGATGAAAGTTCTGACTGTATTTTGAAATATATTTTATTATATTTTTTTTTATCTACTTTACAACTGCATTAATCATAAATCTGTGAATTCCAAGTTTTAAATTAACTATAGGGATTTCAGAAAAAGAGAAGAAAAAAATCCTTTTCTATTTGTAAGAATACATGTAATAAACACTTACGTAAAGTAATGCTTTTCTAAAAAACGAAACTTCTACTTAAGTACTTTACTTTAAAATTATTTTGTAAAAATTCCGTTGAGGTTATTTAATCATCACTAAAGTTTTCTTTTTTGTTACCAGTTTATTGTAATAATATAAACTTTAAGCCTTATGAACAATCTTATCCATTCGACTATAGCAAAATGTTTGCTATGCTAAGATCAAGAATGTCCAAAGGTTTGTTATAAGCAGGTATTCCCCATTTTTCTTATTGGTTGTTCCTGAAATCACCACGCCCACGCTATTGATTTTTTTCGGAAGACGTGACAGTAAATGGGCTACGCTGAGACTTGTTTTTTGGGCGAGCACTTAATTTCGTATGTGCGTAAATTTTCTTTTGGTTGCTTGACAGTGTTTTATAAAATATTAGATAAAGATGTCATAACGTGCGTAGTTTGAGAAGACCTCGCAGTTGTGGGTCTTTCTGCCTCAGAAAGCCCACGTAAGAGGTCAGGTTTCTGAACTGGGATTTATCGTCATATTTAAATAAAAAAGAAGTTAAAAATCTTTATTAATCCAGACCTCCCTTTCTACTATTTCACTCAGAAAGCAAGATATCAAAATCGCATCGTGCAGAAAGAAATTTTGTTTCTTCTTTTGGATTTAAATTTTAAAAGTGGAATAACAGTCTTTAATAAAGATGTTATGATGTTGATTTACATTTAAAATTTGAAGGGGGAGGGAGTTTTAAACAGTTCCGAAAAATACCAACTCGTACAATTTTTGCAGAAGAGATAAATGAGACAAGTGGTTATGAAAATAGTGATTATGTATTATGATAGCTTAAAAATATTAGACTCATACTTTTTCATTCTAATCATACAAAAAATTAAATTATTTATAAATATTTTTTAAAAAAATGTTTTTTGGCTCATCAAGCAAATCAAAAAGTGTGTATATTTTAAATAAATATTTTCAATTCCTGTCTAATAATAGAGTAACTGATATTTTACCAAACATTTTAGAAAAAAATGTTAATATCTTCAAGACTTTATAACAAATATAATATGAAATGCCTTTAAAATGTTCAATGTATTTATTTAATGAACAAGATGTTTCCAATATTCATAAAAGCATTCATGAGAAATGATAGCATTGGTAATAAATTTTATGAACCTGCTGTCAAATAAATCCAAATATTACATATTTAAGAAGCTTACATTTATATAGAATTATAATAACTTGTTAGGAAGCTTATTTTCTAAATTTTAGTTTAAATACAACATTTTTCTGTATTTCCTCGAAGAAAATCTACAGATTTTCGCGAAAGATCAGACCGAATTAAGGTTCTGAATTTGTCTAAAGAAGGCATAAAGCTGCTTTTTAGAAGACATGCTTTTAATTTGTTTGTTCTTGAAAATTTTATTAAAACTTACTATGCAACTTATATATAAATAATCATGCAACGTGAAGTAAATATATTTAAATTATTTAGGTCAAAAGTTAAAAAAAATATTTCCTAGTTAGATATTGACTTTGAGGGATTTAAAATAAAGAAGATTTGAAAAAGATGATGTATAAGGTAAAAAGAGTTATGAAAGGGTTTTTTTAAAGGGAAAGGAACTTTTTTAAAAATATAATTTTAAGTATGTATAGCTCAAATTTATGAGATTTTTTACTTTTCTTATAGAGCCACGTTATAAATTTTCAGTAATCATATACCCCCCCCCCTCCTAGTTTACGGAAGGTTCTAGATAAAAAAAAATCTCCTTAAAAATGTTTTTTTACTTCAAATAAGGTTTTATATAATTGGAATATAGTTACTAAATATGATCGTAATTTTTTTCACCAGTATGATGTAATAAAGAGATAGTAGGTTTTTAAACTAATTAAATTATGGTCTATGTTTTAAATATTCAACTTAGACTGGATATATTTATTTTTAGTAAGCAGTTGTAAGCAACCAGTTTAAATGTTTCTCTCGATTAAATTTCTTAATTTTAAAAGAAAAAAAATACATATGTATTTGAAGATTGAATGCTAGATATTCTTCCTCTCCCCTTTCTTTATTTTTTAAAATACAATTTTAGTTTTCTTAAGATGTTTCTCTCCTTAATGTCTCATTTTTCTTATCTCAATATTCGTTCAAGTTTTGAATTTTTAGATTAAAAATTTAAAACTATAGTCATTTCAATAAATTTATTAAGTCTCTTTTATATCATTAAAAAATTCGTTCATTTTGCCTTGAGTGGTGAATTAAAAAAAAAATTTTTTACCGTTTTTGTGATTTTAAAAATATATATTTGAAACATTTTTGAATATAAAGGATTCTATTCTAACCAAAACAATGCAATTCTAAATAAAGTTATTACTTCGAAATTTTTTGAAAATAACTTCTGGTATCAGATTAAATTTGAAAAATTTCAATTTAAAATTTGATAATTTTAAACTGAAACTTTTTACACCTAAGAAAAAAGAATTCAACTGTGTTTTGTTAAATTTAACATTTTTTGTACGACCTCTCAATTCAACGAACAACTTTCGTAAGAAAAAAAATTCAAACTCCCTTTCCTTCTTTTTAACGATTAACTCATCCAATCACCACCTGTTTCAGGCAAATTCCGTTAAACTACAGGACGAACTGACCTAGTTCTTGATACTGAGAATAAACACCTTGATAGCAGTATGCAAAGCAAGCTATGGTGAAGGTTAAGCTAACGTGTAGTATAATTTGAACCGGCAGGGGGGAAAAGAAAATAATAACAAATAGTAGAGAAGATTTGCAAAGGATTGGTTCTATCGGCTATTTTATGACTTGACTGATGTATGGCGAGACTTTATGCTTTGATCGCAGGTGGAGAAATCACAGTAGGGGGAATCTTGGTACCCCTGAGCGTAGGAAAAAACACGTAGGCTTTCAGAATGAACCATTTTGGCTGCATTTATTGCTTGTCAGATTTATTGCGCATCACAAACAACTTAGCACGAAGCTGAGAACATTTGCCATATTTGGTTAATATATGAAATATTGCCAATTTCTCTTTTGGAATACGGATAAAAATATAATTTTCGATCCCATCGTTTTAAATACTAAATCATCATTTTTCATCATGCTTTACAAAATGGTATTTATTTAAAATTGAACCACGTAGTGTCATATCTTAAAACTGACGTGTCAGTGTATATGAATGAAAAGGATTAAAGATGCTTTGAATATTTAATCAAAAATAACTCCAGTGGTTTTTTTTTTTTTTTTTTTTTTAAAAATTTATATTTCAAAAAAAAAAAAAAAAACTTCGTATTAAATAGTCATATATTTTTGTTACATTACCTGTGAAAGCAGACAAAAAAAAATTGTATTTTAGTAACAACAATGATAAATTTTAAAACGAAGCACGAAATTTTGAGAAAAAGTATTCCTAAAGCTATTCTTGAAACCACTTACGTAAAGCTTAAATGTTTATATGCATTTGATTTAAAGATTCTGAGATTGCTCAAAAGGTCATAAATTCCAATGCTATCGAATGATACTGGGAATTCCAAAGATTGGTCGCAACATTCTATGCATTGTTCATGCAGACGTTTTTGTCACTAAAACTGATGTCTAATCTGATTAGTTTTTTTTTTTTTTTTTTTTTTTTTGAAGAAGAAGACCCTCTGTTTTGTGAGAGTGATATTCATTCCAGTAGTATGTATTAGATTACCAAAAAAAAAAAAAAAGAAAGAAAGAAAGAAAGAAAGAAACGAAAAAGAGAAACAAAAAAACTCAATTTTTTTTTAATTTTATTTCAAAGTGCATTTTGTGAAATATCAATTTGTGTCCTGGGACGCAAGATTGTTCTCAAGCCATTTAGGAACTATATTTTGTTTTATTTCCGTTATGAAACATAACATATTACGTTTTTTTAAAGGATTTTCAACTTGGTATTTTAAAAGAACAGCTGTTAAAATACGTTTTAATTCTATTTTCAATTCGTTTTATATATTTATTCATTCTTTAATGTTATGTTTAATGTTCAAGCCTTAGTTTTAATTATTAATGTCACTTTTACTTCTGTGGGTTTGATTATTTGAATGGATTAAAATTAAATATCTATAAGACGAGGTACAAAAGGAAGAACGCAAAAAAAATAATTACATGAATTCATGAAATATTATTCATGATACTTGGGAAGTGTTTGAATGAGCTTTTGATCAGGCAGTTGTTTTATATTATGATATTTAAAAAAGTGAAGAACTTGTAGCTCCCGTTCTTCATTATTTAATTCTACTGTCATCTTTCAGTCTACTTAAAGTTAATCAACAATAGACTCCAAAGAAGATACGCAACAGCAAGATAAAATACTTTATTAATAATTACTGAAGAATTGATAAGGTTCCTCCCTGTCGAATCCCACTTAACTCGTCAATTCTAGAATACGCTCTGAGCTTATCTAATCACTCGCTTTGATTCAAACATTCCTCTCCAACAACCGGTTCTTATTTTAGCCTTTGAACTAGAATTCGATTCAATCCAAAAAGCTAATCAAGATGCTTCAATTCAAATTATAAATATCTATCAACGAGCTGTTATCGTCTGCAACCATTCATTTTTCTTCCATTCTATTTCATTCATATATCATTATCTTTCATTCAATTCAATTCACTTCCATCTTCATCTAATTTAATTAATGACATTGCGTTTGGGTTGGGGAGAAATTTATTTTATGCAATTCAATGTATTATGAAGTCCCCGAGTTTAGTGAAGTGAAAATCGCGAATAGCCCAACATCACAAACTTATTTCAGACTTATTTGTCGTTTTAAAAATCTTTCACCGCGAGTGGTAATAGTGAACAAACATTTTGTAATATAACTATTAAATACAAATATTCTTAAGATGTACCGACATACCGAATGCAATAAGTGACAAAAATGTGATACATGACAAATAAAAATAATGATTTCTCTCATGCTAAAAATTCTTCTTCAGAAATTAATTACTTTTAGTCTTAAATTCATTTTCTAATATAATACATAAACACCAAATGAAGCTCGGTATTTTGCTAATACTAGTACATCGCAATAGGCTTAATATGCTCGTAGAAGTATTAAATAAAATAGAACATTGTCTAATGTTGCACGTTTTGGCGGAAATTGCAATAAACGTCCAGTAAGTTCTTATCCACAGTCCATCCTTAAAACCACAATTAGGCTATAAAAATTCCACTCTTTTGTGAAATAATAAGACAGTGTCTTAAAGACATAATAACCAATAAAATTTTTATTGCGGAATCTTAAGACACTGCTGAAGAATTCTCTTAAGAGCAAATCATATTCATAACGTTTGAAGAGACATTGTATAGAATACAACAAAAGTTTTAGTAGAATACATTTTTTATATGCAAAATAAATCTAACTTTTGACACTACATAGCTAAAAGTCGGTAACTATAAATACTTACGTATTAAACACCAGAAGAATGAGAATCAATCACGTACGTCACTAATCACCCAGTAATAAAATTAATCAGTTCATGCCATGGTACAATTTGTTTGTATTCGCTATAAGAGTAATTTCCACGTAATACGCATTTGTCGAGGAACAATATTTTTTCATTAGCGCCACAATTATTTCAAATTTTAATTTTTTTTAAAATTCCTGATTATTTCTCTCTCTCTCTCTCTCTCTCTCTCTGTGTGTGTGTGTGTGTGTGATGCTAATTTCGTCAAATTTTCTAAGTTAGAACAACCTAGTATTTGAAAGTTTAGCACCATGGCTTATATTATATTATATTTCTCTTCGCTCTTTTGGTCAAATTTCCTAAACCTTAACTCTTAAATATAAAAGTAAATTCTTACAATTAACGTTTTATGCCTTGATATGTAAAGAACTTTCACTTACCTGTGAAACAGGTAACATAAAGCTTGTCGGTGACAAGCTCTATTTAATCTGTTTCAAAGTGCATATATATATATATCATTGAATTGCGCTATCGGAGTTAACAGCTATGGACAAAAAAAGAAAATAAATTTCTTTCTTCTCTTAAATGAACTAGACAAATTTGGTAAAGGAAATTACTTAAGAGGGCATGAACAGTGCATTTAATTTGAAGTTATGTTTTAGATTCATAAGAATTTTGGTTTCATCATGAAAAATTAAAAATATATACGTTAGGTTATATATTTTCCCATTTCTTTAATATGTACTTGTTCATGGATATATTCTATTAAAATAGTTTCTCTTAAGTATCTAATTATTTAATGCATGCCTTCATTAAAGAAGTTAGTGGACACCAGGATAAAATATAGATATATTTTGCAAATCTAAAATGAATCCACATTAGAGATGGAAGAAACAAAGCTAGTTTGAATTTGGTTGAAGAGGAATATATATTTAATAAATATATTTCTGTTACGAGGATCATTCAATAAGTCGTCCCTCGTAGTAATCCAAAACATGAAACTCGTAGCATCGAAAATGATTTGTTTTTAGTAAGCATCATGACTTACTAGACAGCTCACTAAGTCTCAGTTCCTCGTATTCGTGATCGTGAGGCCTTTCGCACCTCAAAAATTCTTCGTCGTAACTTTTCCATCCGATGAGACTACCATCGCCGTTTTAGGAAAAGATTCACCGGAAGCAATCCAATGCTTTGTTTTTTTGCTTAATATCCGTAGCATTATGATGTATCTAGGTCTCACTGATGGTGACAACTCGAAGCGGCAGCAATCAAATTTTGATTTGACTGCAAATGACTTCCAAATGAAAACTAATTTATGAATCAATGTCAAATTTCTTTCATCTGCGTTAAGCAGATGGCAGCACCCAGTGGTAACAATAATTTACTTTAATGATGCCATTTGACTTAAATGCAAGTACATTTTGAACCACCTCCGTATATCCTTTATAATTAAGGATAGCTTTGAATAAAAATTTTGAGACAAAAATTGCTAATATATTTAAAAATGGTATATTCTAAATGAAGAAAAATTCAGTTTGAGAAAAAATAGAATTAATAACAGATTGCCATTCCTTATCATCAGATTTAAGACAATCTCTGCATTATTTTAAAAAGTGCCTTGTCTCATCTGTTTGTTTTCCCTTTTAATATGAAAAACCAAATCTGTACTATACATTGAAAAAGAAAATACGCATGGCTTGAAGTTTAACATCGCAAGATTAAACAAATTAACTCTTCAAAATATAAAATATTATGAAAAGCTTAAATAGTAGTTAAAAAAAAGCTTATAACAATCGCTGAAGTTGCTTATAATTGAAACCCATTTTTAAAAAAAAAGGTATAAAGCAATCATTTATTGTACAACATTAAATATATAATTTAAATAAAAATATTGTTTTGATAAAGACACAATTGATGTTTTCAATATTTGTTGTTAAGATATCGATTTAGAATTACAAATGAATTCTCAAACTCATAAGGATAAAATTAAATAAGTAAAATTAGCAAGACACACAAACAAACACACACACACACACACACACACACATATATATATATATATATATATAGAGAGAGAGAGAGAGAGAGACATTACGGTGTCGATTTTAAAAGTAATGTTAAATTGCGTGGGGAGGGAAGAATTAAAATTGCAAAGGAATCCCACACTAAAACTTTTTGTTGGAAATAATTGCATTGTTTTCACTTTTTTTAAGCTAAAACATGGTGATTTAGAGTCAAAATCGAAGGTAATCTTTAAAAAGGAGTTAGAGCCTTCCATTCGGTCTTTCCACTCTAGCAGCACGGAACCCTGGAACGCGATATCGCTGACCCAAAAAGTCAGCAAGGTGTGGTATGTCTTTGTCTTTCGGATTACCACTTGTTCTGTCAATCGCAGCAGGTAGGGTGTTTGCAAGTGGCGACCCAGGGCGTGGTTAGGACAGTGAGAGACATAGGTGAGGGATGGCCTTGCGGGGGCACCTGTGATCTAATCACTAAATCACGGGTGACGTTGCGAACATTCGAAGGTGTGAAGATCCTGACAACCTGTTGCTTCCAGTGGCTTAATACGGAGGATAGACTCGCCACGCAGGTGTGGGAGGAGGAGAACCAACAGAATAAAATCGATTACAGGATGCAAATATAGAACAAATCATTCTCACCGAGTAATTATATTCAGAATTTAAGAAACCGATTTATCATTTCATTCAAAGTATCTTATCCTGGTATCTTAACAAATTGTTAAGGGTTAAATGGGCGAATTTTAAATTCTGGTTTATTTTAATATGGTTTATAAATTAAGCCCAAGTATTCGAAACTATCCTGGATTCATATCTAACATACATAATGAAACTGAAAACACACACATTTAGGGCAATTTAAATCATATTAAAGATGTGAATTCGTGCAAAATGTTAGCGTAAATATACACACAGCTATTTATTGCTGAGACAATGAAGTTTTGCATATATGGAACATTTTGCAAGATGTTCGTTAAAATTATATTCAAAAATGTGTTGAAGACTGATATGCCTTTATTCTGCCTAACTTATAACTATTATTACATAAATATTTTAATTTACAACTGCCATTATGAAATTCTCGTAAGAACAATGGTGGAGTAATGAACTCGTAACCGTAACCTCAGGGTAGAGGATTCGAGTATTATCCTTCCATAGAATATATATATATATATATATATATATATATATATATATATATATATA
>BMAW01063278.1:581597-600708 GCA_019974015.1 Nephila pilipes
TTTTTTTTTTTTTTTTTTTTTTTTTTTTTTTTTTTTTTTGAGGAGAAGGGGGCATTTGGAGAGATATTTTCTTCAAATGTATTCATCAAAAATATTCATCTCACTCACTTTCCCTTTATCAGTTTCAAAAGCAAGCGGGTTTTTTTTTCTCGATAGTTTTAAAATCCTCCCTTAAAATGCACATAATATCATAATATATTGCAAATGTATAAATTGCTTGTAGAACTACTTAAGAAGCTGAGAACTAATAATTTTTTTGGACATCAAAAAAAAAAAAAAAAAAAGAAAAGAAATTACTTCTTACGTTATGGATCAAACATCGAGTGAGTTACTTATTTATTTTAAATTTGAGAGATCGGCAATATCAAAACCTTATAAAATTAAGTATTATCTTGCAATTTACTACTCGACACATACTGATAAAATTTCGTTAGCCTCTTTCGTCTTAAATAAAAGAGTAAATATATATTTACAGACGTGGTTAATTTACTTTATACCTTTTTTTAATACCAAGAGAATCGAAGGGCATTTTAGTCAATCTAGTTTCAGGTGTAATCGTGATGTTAGTTTTATGTTTATAAAACAATCGCATTTAAGGCTCAGTTTAAAATATTACAAAGAAAAAAAATTAAGAAAAATATGGAGTGAAAGCATAAAAAACAGTCAAAATAAGATTGAAAAAAATGGCAATGCTCTTTTAACTTTTTTAAAATCGAAACACGTTAACTTGAATAAATGTTTACCCCTCTGTAATGAATGCACATTTTCAAGAAGTAGTTCTTTGTTTCAGAGAAGATAAATTTTCTTTTCAGTTCATTTTCCTTGCCCCTTTGTTTTAATACCAAAAAAATCGATAGACACTTCGTTCAATATAATTTCAAGAGTAAACTTGATGTAAATTTTATGTTTATAAGACAATCGCATTAAAGCCTCACTTCATATTATTAGCAAGAAACAAAAAGTCCGAAACATGAGGAGTGTAAGCATAGAAAACAAACCTGATCAGATATCAGTTAAAAAAGATTATGCTCGTTTTACTCTTTTTGGAAGCGAAATACAGCCACTAGAATAAATGTTTACAATCTATGAGAAATGTGTTTTTTAAAGAGTAAATTTTACTTTTAAAAAAAGATAAATTCTATGTACAAAATATATTTTAATTTTTAATTTGTATGTAAATGAATGTAGATTTCAAATGTATTGACAAGACAAGGCAAAATGAATGCAAAGCAGTGATATTTATTCAAAAAGTCACAGTTCTTCCTGCAGTTTCATTTTTAATGAAATGTTGATTATTCCTACAACACAATAATAAATGAAGTATAAACACTACTTTGAGTAAGTTTACAACATTAACACAATAACATTTAACAAATCTAAACATTGTAGTAGATATAACATTGAGCTGATTTTTTTACAGACAAATTTTACTTAAAAAACTCAAAGATATTTTAAACACTTGTCCGGTGTGAACAGACGTTTAATATATATTTGCATTTATACAGTAGAATATTTTAAAATGTTCATTGAAATAAACTTATAACAGATATTACTCTAATATTCTTTGTATATAATTGAGCAAACACAAAACACACGCATTCAAAAATAAAATTCATCTTAAAACCATGAAATAGCGAATGAAATAGGAACAAACGGATTAAACCAGAGGTATTAATTGATGAAGATGAACAAGAGATTTTTATATTAAAATATAACATAGAGCTTTCTATTATCTTATTTATACGATAAATGGCATAATATGTTTAACGCGTTGCTGCAATTAATTAGAACATATAAAGCTTTTCAGAGCGAAGTAAAATCTAACGAATTGTTGTAATTGTACTGATCAAGACTCAAAAAGGTTCATTAAAAACTATAAAGCGTAAAAAATACAAAATGAGTATGGTACAATGATTCTGAACATGACTTACTAAGAGACTAGATTTGCATCAACAGTGCTTTAAAAGCAGTAGAAAAAATTGGCTACATTTGCAAAAAAGCATTCAAAAATCATCTATAACCTGAAAGAGACTGATTGTTTATTAACGTCGCACTTCGAGGCAACACAAGGGATATTTGCGACGGACCTCGTAATTTTGAACCACGGTCAGATGACGAGGACAACACCTGAGCAGGCAACCCACTCTCCAAACTTCCACACTAAATCCACGATAGGACATCTATCCTCACCAGATTTAACGTATATCAGCACCACTACATGACGGTTTTTTAGGAGCTTAAGTATCAATCCCACGACTCGACGGAAGCAACGACGGCCAACGCTCGGCTACCGCTGCTAAATTTAGAAGAGATACATTGTCTTCAAGAGTAAAATAAACAATATCGTACAAAAAGTATAAAACATTATATATATATAAATATGTAACAATGAATAAGTGCAAATGAGTTACATATTTTCATTTGACATGTCAGCGTCTAATGGCACTATTTTCAAAATACCATTTATTGTTAAAATTGTATGCATTAGAATGACAAAAATTATTTACAAAAAAAATTGATCATCTAACTCTGTAAAGCAATTATCACAATATCATTTATTTTCAAGAGAAAAACTTGGCACATTTTAGAAGGATTATTTTTACTACATTCAAATCGGTATTTCTTAAATAGAATTCTTAAACCTATTTACCCATTTGAAAAAAAAAGGTACGTTTCACCTGTGTGGGTAATTAAAATTAAGTTCCTCCGATTGACAATAAGTTCAGAAAACAGTGATGACTTCTAATCTAAGTTAACACAATTTATTGTAAAACATTCACAAGCTGAATAAAACAAGTTAAAAATAACTAAAAATGGCTTTGTAAGCCAAATGCACATCAGAATTAAAATAAGTTCCAAGTTATAGAACTGCAAAAATTCCAATTACAGAATGAAGCAACTTCGTCCTCAGCCTGCCAGAACTTTCATCGTCAGGTGAGCTGATCTCCTTCCCATCCCATTTCTTCAGCTCGTCTACCTATCAGTCATGGTTACAGTACCTCATTTGTGGCTTTACTAGATGGTCGTCACAACGGCACTATGGTAAACAAGCTTTAGCTGTTTCATCGTATTTATATTGGGTCAATTAGACCTGCGTGAAATATTTTTCTAGATCAGAATAAATATTTTTATATGACTTTTTCATTTATTTTGTGATCGTTAATAGAGACATCTGATATTATATATACATTTTATAACTCCCCGCCTTTTATTTCCCCGCCCTTCACCGCTGTTCAATCTCTTGTTTGTATAAACGGTGTAAAGTATTTAAAAGCTTAGGAAGTAATAAAAATTTTGTAATTACAAATTTATTATGCATAACTTCCATTATTCTTGATGTATTTTTTACGGCAAACAAAATTCACGTACACATTTACATGCTCTTGGCAAAGAAAAGCTAAGCATGAACTACATTTCTTTGAGCTTGTCGATCTCTTTTTGTTCCTTCCTATTTTAGGTTATTCTTACATTTTTTCTATTTCTTCACTACTGCGATTGTCAATTTTTCTTATTGTTATATGGATATTTTTTTCATCCAAATAGTTTTGTGAGGTTTAGTCAGCAGTTTTACCAAGTTCCTTTAGAAAAAGCAATTTTAAACCTTGTTCATTTGGTTAATGAAAGGATTTTCGCTTCCCTTTGCGTATTAATACAATTTGGAGCTATTTAATTTTAAAAAAATCTTTGGCAAAAGGTCTTAACACCTTTGTCTATGAACCTTTCTTTCGTAATTATAATCTTAGATTATTGCTTATAACTCCAAGATAAAGTTCCAATAAAATGTTAATCTTAAGGTAGAATATAATACGCAAAGGAACGTCGTCCAGCTATAGGTAGGAATGACAGTGCATTTTTAAATGGATTGCTTTTTAACATTGTCGAGTTCGCTTAAAACATTATGTAAACACGAAGATTTGGCTCAAACATGAATAAAAAAAATCTTGATATATTATTCATAACCTACATTGAATATTTTTATAATGCTAACGAAAATTACATTGAAAAATCAAACAATGTATTAAGTTATAAATTTTTTGTTCGTCTTTTTATCATAAAGAGAAAACTTAAGGACGCATTCCAAAGAATAAAAAGTGTATAATACAATTTCAAAGCAACGAAGTCGTTAACTACGGCAATTATAATTATACTACACTATAACTATATTTCCAATAAAAACATTACCGAAGTCGGTTCATAACAAATTTCTTAAGAATCACAGATTAATTTACAGGAAAGACAATTTTTGTTCCACAATAGTTTACTAAAAAAATTAAGCAAAAAGATATAAATTTTTTTTCAGAATTTTAAATCCTATTTTCTTGGTTTTAAAGCAATGATTAACAATGCTCTAGAGTTACTGCATTATACACACCTTGTGAACGTCCTTGAGCACTGACGCATCCTCCGTCATTATGTTTTAAAAGTAAAGACATGCGAGAGAATGTTTTACTGCAAATCCTGCAACTGTACTTCTTAATATCTGAATGAGTTTGTAAATGAGCTCTAAGATTTGATCGATCAGCAAATGCGCGGCTGCAGTGTGAACAGGCAAATGGCTTTTCACCAGTGTGAGTTCGAATATGTCCTTGTAATAACCAGGGTCTTGAGAAAGCCTTACCACAAAGACTGCATTTACAAGGTAGAGTATGTGTTCTTATATGCATTTTCAGAGCTCCTAATGAAACGTAAACTTTATCGCAGTGTTTGCAGCTAAATGCCTTTTTACCTTGCGTATTACAATGGAATTGTCGATGCCGGGAAAGTCCACTGAAAGTTGCGTAATTTTTATTGCAGTCTACACATTGATATCGTGGTGCTTGAGCTGCCACTGGACTGCCAGTAGAACTACTAACAACAGAGCTGTATTTACTTGTTACGGATTCGGGACTGGATTCACCACTGTCTGATCTTGAAATAGGAGATGTTGATCCTTCTTTTCGTGCCCACGGGGATAGATATAGGTTTGAATCCAAGGATAAGTCCATGTTATTCATATGTGCTGGAACCTTGTCATAGAAACTGGTTTCTGAAGGAATACAAGGTGATAACTGAATTCTAGGTTGGGGTATTGGTAAGAGTGGGGGAGACACTAACGCTGTACTCCCTAAGTAGGGTCCAGAAGGGGGACGAAATTCAGATGCAGGTGGGGGATACGATAAAAGAGGAAGAAAGGGTCGTGGGTACATTGGTTTTGGCCATGTTGTTGTCGAACGGAAACAGTCTATTGTAGAAGCAATAGGTTTCTCTATGTGACTAGATGATTTGATCGATAGGCTCGAACCATCAAGTCCAAAAAAAGGTTGGCAATAGGAGGTCACTATTTTTGGAGAAAATTCTATGACACTCGGAGGAGATGGTATTTCTGGTGACGGAGAGGATTTTTCCTCGAGCTCTGGCTCAGATTCTTCAACTTTTTTTGGTTTTACACTCAAGTCATAAGGTCCTTTAGAATCTGTAAAACAAATATTAAATAGAATTTTTATAAGAACTGTTGTACTTCGTATTCATAAATGTAATTGGTTTTTTTTTAAAAAAAATATTAGGATTTTAAAGGTTTGAATATGATTGAATTATTATAATATCTCTAATACAAATCTAAATAACTTTTAGCGCAATTTTAAAAACAAGAAATAAAGTTTTTTTTTTCTTACAAAAAAATTTCAATTAATGTGAATTTATATATGAATAGTCATGAGAGGGGGAAAATAACATACTTATTCAAAAAGTGGCTAAAATACGTTCAAGATAACATGGGAAAAACGTTAAATTTTTTAAAGTACAGAAATATAATGTTACATTATTTATTTGATCTATTTGCTCCTATTTCAATTAAGTTTCCTTTTTTCATATTTAATTCATAAGTTGCAAAGATAATGTTCAAATTATGTTAATAACTATTTGACGCATCCATTTTAAGTTTACTTTTTTGAAAAAATAAAAATCCTTTAAATATACTGATATAAAACAATTACTAATAGTAAAGCAATTAGAATTAATCACGTAAATGAAGTATTGTCTATGGAAAAATAAGCTAAGTATTTTCCTTTATTCTTTTTAATAATTTTTAAATGCATTTAAGAATATATTTTATCAATTCCCATAATGAACTTTTATAAATTTTCTATCGATTTAAAGAACATAATTGCAAATCGAGTTGATATTTAAATAAACTCTCAAAAAATTAGAGTTTTTATATAATAAAAAAAGTAGTAAAACTGCAAAATTCAGAAAACGCATTAGACAATTTCCTTAATATTTAATCGGATAGAAATAAACTAAACATAATATTAATATACAGATACATTTTTATTTTAAGATATTCATCAACACAAGATTTCAATAAAAGAACTTTTATAAAGTTAAATTAATTAATAAATTTGGACAAAAGATCATAGCGCTATTTTATAAAAAAAAAAAAAAAAAAAAAAAAAAAAAAAAAAAAAAAAGAATAAAAAAGATGGGAAAAAAAAGAGCACAAAGAAAAAAAAAGAAAGAAAGAAGCAACTAGAGCAAAACATCTTTTCTCTCGTACTAATATGTCTTTCCTTTTTCAGAACAGTTCTTAACGTTTTCCTACTAATTTATCTCCTTACACTGTACACTCACGATAAACTGTCACACCTGCCACAAAAAGATAAGAAAGCTATGAAACTTGCTCTCGAAGGGAGCTTATTCTCTACTATTTGTTTTTAGTGACATAACAATCTAAACCTGCAACAAGAAACACATCTCTACGACATATGTCACCCAAAAGGTGCATTTTAATGTCAGTTGTAGTTTTATCAGATACTTTTATAAACCATGTTACATAACACAAAAACTAACCAGTTTGTTTCACACAGTTATTTCGGATTGATAGTAATAAAATACATGTGGACAAAGTTCCGTGATCGTGTACGAAGAAATGAATGATTATTTTATAAGAACGAAATTATTTTATTTGCGCGCATGATGGTTTCATTTTATTTTTTGTTAAAAAATAACATTAATATATTCTAAAAATAGAAACCGAATACAGATTTTATATATATATCTTAATTAATTGGTTCATCTATTTAATTATTTATGTACTAAAATTATAAAATCCATAGATATAATAAAATAAAAAAAAATTTTATTATAAATACAAATTACTTTATATGCATATCAGTCCCTTATATTAGGTTCATATTTAGCTCAAGAATAAAGAAATGTAAGCAAAACGTTCATGAAAAGATAAGATACTGGATAAGATATAGAATATGCTAACTATATCTGAAATTTATACGTAAGCGGTACCCAATAATTAAGATTCAAAACTTTGCTAAACATTTGTATCATAATGTCTTAACATGTTAAACATTTTGTTTTAAATATCTTTTTTTAAATACACTAGAAATTATTAATAAAATTAGTATATAATTTTGAATGGACATCATAAAGTTGCAATTTCCCTAATGGGGAGTTAGATTTTTAAAACAGCAAGAATGAGCACAATATTGATAAATATTAGACGTTTGTCTAATATTTATCAGTATTGTGCGGAATGTCTGAAATTAATATTTTTATTAAAACATATTTTCTTCCTAAAGGGTTTTGCTTATTGTACGATATAAAAATGGATAAGCAATATGTTTTTCATCGGCTAAATAACTTACAGTATATATATATATATATATATATATATATATACATCTATTTATATTTAAAGATTTGTAAAGGCCTGATTTTCCATCATCCCGTGCTCCAATTTTCATTCACCGTCGATCATATAATTAAGATATTACATCTCTGTTTTTTCAATAATATACAACATAGCAACAATTTAGAAGGTTTTCCAAATTGTTCACTTGGCTCAAATGCTCGTATTGCATAAGAATGAACTACAATCCAATACATTGTGACTTCTTCAAACATAACTAAGGATTTTCTATCACATTAGTTTCCTTTTATTAGAGAGTAAAGTATTTCATTATTGTTTTGTGGTATAACATAGTCACTTTTTACTCTGTTAACATTAAAAAGTAGCATTTCTTTCTCATACTGCCAAAATTCTACAAAATACACTGTATTCGATCTTGTCAGAAATTCTCAAGCGTTAAAGTATTTCGCACGGAACATACGAGCTGAATGGTACGAAATGAAATCAAAACGTCGCTTATCAGACAACATGAAACTGTTTTTCTCGTTTCATGGATGTTGTTACGTTACCAATTTACTTATATTTATAAATTTAAATCTAAATTTAGCTTATTAAAATGGTTTAATTATTTATGTACAGCAAATTTTAAACAGTAAATTAAAATTACTTATTGAATAATCTTTTATAGATATATAAGGAACTGAGATTTACATAAGACATTTCACACATTTTTCTCTTTTCACAAAATGAAGCAAGCATTGTCTCAATATGCGTCACTGAATTCGAAAATTCTTAGAAAACGGTTTTTTCGAATCCTTCTAAGCCGTTATTTGGAAATATTTCCAGAGCAGTCTCAAAAATCCCTCTTTCTGACTGAAACTTAAACTACCATCATTTATTGAAGAAAAATGAACAGTTACACAACGCGTAACTTAAAATTTTAATGCTGAAAAAAACTCTCTTTAGGTCCTTTCTCAAAAACTTTAGAATGCAAAGCTTAAATTAGTGATCATTTTAAAAATTTTCATTGCAAGGAAGGCCTGAAACTTAATCCTGATAGATATATCAAATTACTAACAGTTAAATAATTTTTTTTATATGCACTTGCTCGAATATTTCTGCTTTTAAGAGTGGAAATATTGTTCCCGCCCCTCACTTCTTCCTGAAACGCTTGCTTCAAAAGCAACTCCTTGAAGATAGAAACATTTTCTGGATTAATTCTGGGAATAATTTTGGATTTATTAACACTAGAAATCATACTTAATAGCATTTATCTATTGATAGCAATGAATTTCAAGACACTTAAAATACCTAATATACTTATTGACCAAACTGTTATACTTAAGATTAAGTATCCTTTGTAAGTGTGTTAAGTTGTTTTGTGATTATATATTTTTATACATTATTAGGATAAATAGTAGAATAAAAGTATTAAAGTTTATAAAAATTATAATAATTATTGTATTTTTTGATAAATAGGCTGATTTTAAGTAAGTTTTAGTTCATTTTAACTGAAACAGCTATCATACACACAGTATAATTTTTAATCAAACTGCCTCAATTTTCTTTATACGCAACATACTCGTGATAATTTTTTCTTCAATGTAACCTAAAATCTAAGAAAGTCTTAAAAATCTATAAAGAGTTATACATTTTAATATATACATTTTTGCAATATTTGGACCTTTATCTTCATAAAAATAACCCAAAATGAAAATACATCTAACCTACATCAGAACTTTTGGATCATTTCATTAAGAATAGTATACAAAACATTCTCTAAGAATTTCACAAAATTGCGTTGATTTTTTCTTGAGATCCCATATAAATGGTAAAATTTTTTTTCGATTTTGTTATCAGTTTTGAGATAAACGCATTTAAAGTTTTATGTTATTGTAAAAAGTAACTTATAAGATTTTTAAAACAGTCTAAAAATCTTCAAGATAATATGTCAGGCCCTCCTTTCTTGCTGCAACATTTTTTTCTTTCTCTAAGCACGTGCATTTTTTCTCTATAATTTTGTTTGGGGTAATGAATGCTTTTTTTCATCGGTGAAACGTCGATTATCATGCTGTTTTAATATAAGGGGCATATAACTACGGACATTTACATGCAGCTTATTCATTATTTCTCTTAAACCAGTAGCATATTGAATATACTAAATAACAGCTATGTAGGTACCTCGTTACAAAGTGTGTAGTGCAACAAAATTTCGTATCGAAACTATATTCCAAAGAATATAATGGATATTTTTCTGATATCATGCAAACACTTACGTAATAATCTTAGATACATTAATTTCATGTAAACAGGTTAAGTTTATAGCACTTTGTGGAAATCCAATGACTTTGTCACGTAAGGTTTTACCCAGTGCTTGTGCTCTTTGAAATTTACTCCAGCGGTCTGTTCCTGGTGGGCACTGACCATTCATAGGATGCTTAATAAGTGAACAACAGTAATAAAAGCCTGCAATAACTACACTTTGCTTGCTTGTTAAATTGTTTATGTTACTAAGAATAGAAATTCCATAATTATTCCGCAGCTTGTCTATAAAACTGTTAATTTTTCATCTTTCCCGATTTCTTTCGTTGACTTTATTTCCATTTACGTAGATGACGCCCAACCCTTTTCTGCACATGACAAAAACTAATTTATTAACTGTATTTGGGTCATACATATTTTTTTACGAATTCGTATCTTTTTAAACCCCCGTTATTGAAATAATTTCTGAACTGAATTGTCCATAAATTTTCCGAATGCCAAAATATGCAATATGTTTCATCAGTCTCCTTACTCGAAGAGAAATCTTTATGATTGCGACGAGCATGTGAACTGGAAGCAGCGCCTGGAGTGCTCGATATCTTATAGAATATTCTACAGAAATATGGCGTAATTCCAATGCCCAATACCTTTCTTTTGTAAATGGATATGCAATTAACGCTACAATTGTAAGACGAGTAGCCACGTTTCTGTCATGCCCCATCTATTGATACTCCATGGTAGTTCCTTTCTTTTAATGAAGCTTTTACTTTTCTAATCCCATTTACTACATTTTTCATGCATTTTTAGCAGCTTCAGATGAAGACTGCTGTATTTCAGCTCCTGGTTTCAAAAAGTTATTTTAGAAAGATAAGGCAAGTACAACATATTTAACAGTTTATTTCAAACTATATAGCCTTTCCCACTGCGTTTTAATGCATAAACAATAAAAGTATTTAGCTTAAGTGCATATTAATCCCTTTAGATGAAATAAGCCTCTTAATAAAATCACAGATCATACACTTTATATAATAATTTGAATATATTCAAAATCTTGAATCCTCTGTTAAGTTCAGATTATCATGGAAACAAACTGGAGAACAAAATACTTCAAACAGAGATATTAGTGTTGTGATATCACATACTTGATGACCTAATAGTATACTATAACCTCCCGAATAATTTTTATCAGAAAAATTCTGCTTCAGGTCCTCCAGTTTTAAAGGACTTGCAATTTTCAGCTCATCATTACGGGCAGCAGACGCTTCTTTTTCAGGTTGAGTCTTCCAAATCACCCGTTTGTTTGTAGATTGATTTCCTGTAAATTTTCCTTTTTGAAGAGGCGAATATTTCCTTAACCATATTTATAATGTTTTGAGCGACTTTTAAGCAAAATTGTAAAGTAAAATATAAATTATCTTTGTAAAAAGAGATCAAAAATAGATAGACAAAACGTACATTCGAATGTAAATAGATGCTATTAAATGTCAATTCTCAGCAAGGAATTATTAAATTAAACAGTACGATAGTAGCTAAAATGCTAGAAAAATTATAAAAATATTATTTTAAAATTGAAAAAAGGGGAAACGTAGAAATTGAGTTAAAAATGCAATTTTCTATAACTCTAGACTCTTTTTTACAACAGACGACGTATTTTTTTTTAAAGCTATATCTTCATTTCTTTTTCCCGTAAAATGAAAAAAAAAAAAAAAAAATTGATTTAGAAATAGAAAATTTTTTGACTTAAAATACTTAAAAAAATGGCCCAAGGGGTCAAAAAATGACGTTTTGTGTTCAGATAGTTAGTCACCTTAAATCAATTTAAATTTAGGAATATTACATAATTACATATTGTCCTAGTACTGTTAGAGTTCAACATTTACCGCTGAACCGTAGAGATTTATCTTACAAAATCAAACATTAACAATAAGCAACAATGAACTATAAATGTAATAAATAATAGAAGCACTCTCTAAATATGAACTCACAAAATCAATAAAAATTACACAGATATCAGGTAGGATCCAGTGAACATAATAGGCCACAGTTGATCTTTCAGCTGCATTGAGATTAATTTTGATAAATCTAATTAATTAATAATTTTCTGTAGATGAACATTTTTCCCAGATACATAGGAGAAGGCCCCAAATCCTAGATATAACTGACAAGAATGAGGCTAACTTCAATTTTTTTTTTATTTAAAAAAAATATTTATGGGTGTGCACAGTTTTGAATCTTCATATGTTTGATTTAGATTTGAATCACACTACGTTATCGTTGTCTTTATATACATTTAATTTTATTAAAAATTGAGATTTACTTTGCTAATTTTGATAAATTATAAGTTGATTTTTATGCAGAAAAAAAAAAGAATCAGGAGTAGTGAATAATTGTGGTCTAATATTTTTTAATCAGGATTTCATTTAATGAATTCCGTACTTGAATTACTCATTAAAACTATACTTATGAATTTTGAATTTTTCTTTAGCAAATGAAGTGAAGCTATATCTATTTTAGTTATTTTAAGAAGTTTGAGAATAGATTATATTCTAAAGTTTCCGAAACATTCATAATTTTACTTCATTCTCTTTCACAATTAAAGGGTTGCTTATTACAAGAGCTCGAAATCCGAGAAATCCCAATTTCACGAAACATATACTTTTCATGAATTCATATTAAACTTAACACTTCTGTATCATTGGGAAATTATGTTTGTTTTGAGATAAAATATCTCTCTTATAATTGAAAAATGGAAATATTTCTGACATTTAAATATTGGAATTTTTTTTTTTAAAAAAAATGCTTTTCAAAGTTCAGTATTTTTTCACCTTTTGTAAAAGAACGACTAAGAAATTAATTTTTAGAAGTAGTCCGGTTAGAATTTCACTGAATAATTCAGATTAGAATTTATGCTGAGTGAATTGCCAGTAATTCAATTATTTCAATATTTCAATTCCAATATTTATAACTTTTTGATTATGCTTCATTCAGAAGCTAAGAGGAAGGTGCTTTCTTCTCTACAAAAATAAAAAAAGCAATGCATAATTTTACTTTTCTTTTCCACTTTCACAGTTATGAATTGCAATGAAATGAGTTGCTTATTACAAAAACTCAAAATCCGAAAGTTCTCGAATTTTTGTGAACTTTTGCCTAACATTTCTGTCATTGCCCTCAAATTTTTCTTTGCTTGAAGATAAAATCCTCATCTTATGGTAGGTGAAAAAAATATTTCTGGGACTTAAAATTCTGGAAATTAAAAAAAATATATTTTTCAAACCTCAAAACTTTTTATACACCCTTTGTAAAAAAACTATTTCTAAAAACTTCGGTTAGGTCTATGTTGAATCGCAGCCATTATTCTCACTTATAATTCTTCAACATGTCTAAATTTTTTTTGTTATGCTTCATTGAGAAATTAGGTAGAAAAAAGAAACTTTCTGTTCTTCTAAAATATAAATGGCAAATATTCATTCAAATCCTCATGAGGTTTAAATATATGTTTGGACGGCACTCGCAAAGTGCAAAAATTAAACTACTGGAAATATACATAAATTAGTACCATACAGTGATATTCCAAATCGGTCCATTGAATCAAAGTTTAAAATTCCTTTTGAAACTGATTCTTCATAATCAAAAAAGTTCAGCGTATATTATAGTTTAATCATAATTAGAAAACTAAAATAAGCAAAATTACATTATCTTGTGAATTTAATATATCCGTCCACGAATCGAATTAACAACTTCGAATTCTCTAAATAAATTTTAAAACTTCCAAATCTAAGATATAAATGTCTCAGAAAGGAGTAAAACATTCTAAAAATCTAATTTTTTCCTTCTAAATCCATTTAAAAAAGAGGTATAAGCTAATTAGACTCGTAGAAAAATGAATAAGTGAAGGAAATTCAAGAACAGCATTCGACTTATTTGCGTTAAGTTATCCACAAAAGTTAAACATTTTGTTAATTTTTCATTCTGTTTTAATATGTAATTTATTTTGGTCAATGTTAAAAATTTATATGCTTAATGATAATTTAGTCTCCTATGAATATGGTTTAAAAGAATTTATGTATTTTAAAAAAATAATAAGATTAAAATTATGAAACCGCAATAAAATAAAACGCAATAAATAAACGCAGTTACGCAATAAAATAAAAATAGCAATATATTCGTGGGAACGAAGCCCTACAAGAATAAAGCAGAAATGCAGCTTCAAGACGTCATGCTCATTAAACTTATATAAGAGCATTTATAAATTCACCTAAGTAACTTGTTTAGCGTAAGAGTGCTTGCTTTTCAAGACTTTATATGTAAATTAGAAACAAATGAAAAATATATAATACTTAAGTATTATTTTGCAAGAATAAAATCCAATAGTTTTCTTTTAAAAATAATGTATTCTTTCCACAATTGTCAGTTTATTTTTTAAATTTTTGACTCAGAATTGTCATTCAATAAGAAAGGTGAAGATAATATTTGCGCATAAGAGCCTTATCAAATGAGCAAAGAAAGTTTTATAAAATCATTAAGTTGAAGAAAAAAAGACCAAATATATATGTATAATATGATATGACAATATACAATTTTTTCAAAGTAATGTTTAAAAATAAATATTTTTTATCTGAGGTTTAAAGACTTCACTAAAAAGGTATTCCACTCAACAGCAAATCAATATCTTTAATTTTATTTCACAGTATTTCTTTCAGAGAGAGAAAGATAGAGAAGAGATGCATTTTTTAACTTTTCTGTAAATAGATAGATTTAGGTAAGCAATTATTGATAAAATTTCTAACATATCAGGTCCAATTAGGACATCAAAAGCTAAATAAAAATAAGTAGCTCTAAATATATTTATTTCTTAACTTAAAAATTTCTGTAATACAAAACTAAACTAAAAGAAACTGAGCTTACCTGATTGAGATAAATCCACAGAATCAGCATACGAATCACATTCAAGTTTTTCGTTCGATTCAACTTCCAATTGCTTCATCTTTCCTCCTATGTCTTTAATACTATGTTTCTTTATGAGAAATACTCGTGGCATGTCTGTAAAATCTGCGAATTTCAATATACAGTTAATTTCAACTGCTTTCTCCGTAGATTGCCAACATTACGGAAAAAAGAGCAGATGATGAGGAATGGTACGATAACTCTTTTGGAATTTAATTCATAATACAGAGTGGAATTCAAAAAAGAATGTAGTTTTTTGAAGATAGGCAGATGCACTATTTAACATAGGCGAAGTGTTAATCAGTAGATTAGCCTACGAAGTAGCGTTAAAGTTGCTCCCCGACCACGTGCGTCAGTAAATCGGCAGAGTGCAGAGTTCAGTTTCCCTAGGTGAAACTATCCTGCGCTTCTCGAAGCGGCTGGGCTCGGAATGATCCTAGGAAGCCGAACTTGCGCATCCAGTGAGTGACTTCCGAAAACACCAATCGCGAGACTTTTTGCTGCCTCTGGGGTCCACCAATTGGTTGTTCTTAGTGTCTGTTGAGAACCCACCTCATGGGGTGCATATTTCACAGTTGGCAGGTGAAGGGGGAGGGGAGCTAATATGAAGCTTCATAAATTCATACGAGAAAAGAAATGGCTGAATCAGGGCATTTGGAGGAAAAATGTGTTTGGGATTGGCCCAGATTTTTTTACTACGGGTATATATGGATTTTTTTTTGTTTCACTTAATAAAAACTTAAGTGCAAAAATATTAATTCCTTACATCTAATTCTTTTGCGCGATGTTTTATATATAATAAGTAATGTCAATTTCTATGAAAATATTCAGTTAATTACGTTTGTTTCAAATATGAGAATTTTTTACTCTTTAGTTAGTGAGAATTTGTATATTAACGATTAATTTCATTCACGTATAACTAATTTATCTGATTTCTTAACATATAATTCATTATTTTCGTATACATTTTAGTCGAAGAAAAGAATGTAACTTGAGTTCATTTTTCATTTACATTACTACTTTTTTTAAGTGATGAAATTCGTTGACAAATATGCGGGTATTTATAGACATTATCTGTTTCTGCTTTTTTTTTCTATGCATTGTCAATAACAGAAATTTACCGACAGACATCCAGTTTATATTTATTATATAACTTTTTTGAAGCATAGTAAGTAATAGAGAAGACACAGATGAATAACTAATAATTATACGTTTCATTCGTTTATATAGTTTTATTACGCACTATTTACTTCCAAAATGGACATTATTGTAAAATTTTATAGTTTTCTTTATTTATATATATAAAAAAAAAAAATAAGCTACTTTCCCTATTTTTTGTTTCGTAAAAGTAGTGGTGGGATTTATTCTTTTTACATTTGTCCGACAGAGGAGACACTTGTTTTTTGTAGAGCTCAGAAAACTGAAACTTAAATTAGTGATTGTAAAAAAAGATCTCTCTCTGAGATAAATAGAGATTGATTGCGAGAACCACAAATTTATATCTTACTTTTTTAGCTTTTGTAACCATGATAACCCAGTGATGCTGATGTGAGCATCGTGGTCAATGAGTTCTAATCAAGTGCCGTGTGTGTTTGAATAATATTTCTACTTAAAGACCCAACATACGGAATAATGGGGGCTATTTCTCATTAAGTGGAAATGAGCGACAATTATTTAAGGTATATGCCTATCTTCGGAACACTTTTTTTTTTGGGGGGGGGGGAAGAAATTTTTGTGAAACACTTATGTTTTTAGTTACAATTGTCTATAAAATTGTAAATTCAAAAGTCATTTTAATGAAGTTTTTTTCTTATTTTTCAAATTTTGGTCATGTTTGCTTAAAATTTAGTAAAAATTGACATTTACGTTAAAGTTTATATGACAAATTCTAATTAATATATTTCACTTTTTGTTTCAACAATATATTTAATATTCATATATCTGTGTTGTGAAGCAGAAAAATTGCAGTTATCTCTTATACTTACTGAGTCATACCAAAACTTATAAACACACACTATATGATTTTACACACACACACACACACACACACACACATATATATATATATATATATATATATATATATATATATATATATATAAAACTTTTTTTAAAGTAAAAATAGCCCCAAAATAAATTGTTATGCACTTAAAAGCTATGTTTGAGGTTCACAACATGTCTAGAGATGTGCAGAACATTGTGGTAAAATTTCACATATGAAAATATGAAATACTTTTTAAGAAATGATTTGGTTTTATTAAAGTCGCACTAGAAGCAACACGAGGGCCATATATATATATATATATAGTCAATGGATCTTGTAATTTTGAACTTCGGTTAAGTGAGGAGGACGACATACAAGCTGGAAGCCCCCTCTTGTAACTTCCACACCACGTCATCAGGTGACATTTCGGCCCGACAGATTTAACGTGCATCAGCCCCGGCTACACGGCGGGTCTTTCGTGGCATGAAGACTCAAATCCATGACTCGACGAAAACCACTGGCCGCGAATCCGTTGCCTTAACTACTAGGCTACCACGGCCATTTTAAGACATGAGATTTTTCGTAATCAAAAACAAATTTTAATCGCAGTTTTCCAGAAAATGTTAATAAAGGTTTTAATGTTCCATAAAAAATTATATACTTACATTAATGCATTAACTAACTATCCTAGAACAAATGCAAACCATTTTTTAAATCGTTAATATGTGGGCCTTAGTAAAAAGCAATAAAAAAAACTTTCGAAAATTTTCACGAAAACGGTGATTTTTTGGTAGTCACATACCTTAACGTGAATTCAAGATACGTCACTACTTATAAAGATAATAAAATTATTGAAAACAATTTATTACCGACAATCTATTTTTATATATATAGAATTTCTAGTTTAGTTTAGTTTTTATTAACGTCGCACTAGAAGCAACACGAGGGCTATTAGCAGCAGATCTCGCAATTTTGAACCACGGTCAAGTGACGAGAACGACACCTGAGCTGCACCCCCTCTCCTAACTTCCACCCCACGCCACGACAGATTAAACGTGCATCAGCCATGGCTAACGGCGGGTCTTCAGCGGCCAAGGATCGAACCCGCGACTGAACGAAACCCGCCGACCGCGAATCCGAAGCCATGACCACTAGGCTACCGCGGCTACTAAGAATATCTAGAATGCGACATAAACAAATATTTAAAGAAAAAAACTTTACAAAAGTGAAGTTTAGGTAAATATATACATTTTATAAACATTTTTATATATATATATAATTTTCTCATTTAATTATTCAATGTCCGCACATTACGAAAAATAAAAGAAATAGTTATTTTTAATACATTTTAAACCGAATTTTTATGTTATTTTTTTTTAAAAATTTACCTTTAAAACTTTTATCGTAATTCTAAAGCACGATGACTAATTCGAATTTCTCAGAATTCTTCTGTAGTTTCTGATCACATAACTGTATTTTCTATGTCACTTCTATTTCATGTCTTGTACCTTTCAAGCGTCCTGCATAAAAAAAAAAAAAAAGGTTTTGACAACCAACCAGGCCAAACATTTACAGCTAGATCAACACACACATACACACAAACATTGGAATGTAGAAAACCGAATTAAACGCAAATTCTCAGGGAAATTTTCGAGAGAAAGCGATGAAAGTTCGGCATTTGTTGATCAAAACCAATTCAAACAAATTAGGAACGGAGTGAAAGGGGCGAAGAAGGCACTTCAGCAAGGTGTCGGAAAGCCTTAAGGGGGGGGGGGGGAAACCGAATTTAAAGAACTGCAAAAAAGGCTTCAAAAGTTTCAGTATTTTCTTTGATTTTTTTAAAACGAAATTTGAATTATATACAAAACAAATTTAAGACAAATGAAAAATCTTCCTTTATTAAAAAATGCGTCCATGGCAGCCTACTGATTATATTCGTGAATTTTGTTGAGTTCAGCGTTATTTTTCAGATAAGTTTCCAAGTAAAAATGGATCTAAAACAATAGATTTTAATATAAGATAGCTAACCGTTAAGTAGATAACTTAATTTTTATTTGAATTAACAATGAGCACGCGCGCGCGGGTGAGTGTGTAAACACTCACGAACTACGGAATAAACCTGACCACGAGTTCGTAACAGGCCCGCAGCCAGAAAGAGCGAGTTTGGGCAGTGCATTGCCTGGAGAGATATTTGCCCGCACTGATAGATTTCTTTATATATCTTTTTAAAATTATCATATTTATATATAAACTCTTTAGCACAAAAATCCTCTGGTGTACAATAATATTTCGGTATTACA
>BMAW01063278.1:600808-617166 GCA_019974015.1 Nephila pilipes
TATATTAATTAGTTACATAATTTACTAATTTTAATATATAACAATTATACAAAATGAATGATAATAAGTAAATGAAATGACATGGATGACAGTTGAGCTGGCACCCCCTCTCCTAACTTCAACACCACGCATTGGGAGGACTTTGATCCTCGACAGATTTAGCGTGCATCAGCCTCGGCTACACGTTAGGATTGATAGACAGTGAAGTTAGTAGAAAATTATGTTATGGAAACTGCAAAAAAGGAAAAAAAAAAGGGGGGGGGGAATTCACCATACTTATATTAAACAAAAATTTTTCTCATTCAGGAATTTAGCAAAAAATGCTTATGTTACTTAAAAAACGCAGTGGTTTTATATTATCAGAATCCTTTCAGGATCCAGATGAGCTCTTTAGGTAGTTTAGTTTTAATTAAAGTCGCACTAGAAGCAACACGAGGGCTATTGGCGACGGACCTCGTAATTTTGAACCACGGTCAAGTGACGAGGACGACACCTGAGCTGGCACCCCCCCCCATCTCCTAACATCCACACCACACCAATGGGAGGACTTTGGACCCCAAACAGATTTAACGTGCATCAGCCCCGGCTACACGGCTGGTCTTTGGCGGCCAAGGATCGAACCCGCGACTGAGCGAAAACCGCCGGCCGCTAGTCCACGACCTTGACCACTAGGTTACCGTGGCCCACGCTCTTCAGGTAGCCGTGGCTTATTAGCAACGTCCATAATCCGGAGGCCCGTCAACTATTAACGAAATCATTTTTTCTCAAGCGGAGAGTTGGGTTATCAAGAAATTAGATATGAAAACCGAGTGTTTTATTTATTAGCTTATTAATTGCTAAAATTTATGTTCTCGAATGATTCTCATTCAACTAATGCAATGTTTCAAATTTCCTATACAATTAAGGTCCGTCGTCAATAGCCATTTTGTTGCTTCTAGTGCGACGTTAATAAAAACCAAACCACAAATCCAATACAATTATAACAGAATTTTAATCGGTTTAAGCTTTCTTTTCATATTAGTAAAAGCAGTTGTTATATGTTAATAACTACTATGCTACCCCGTCCCAGAATAATGTAAAACTGGTTGACAAGAAGGTCAGTTGTAAATTGAGAAGGATTGTGCTAGGTTTTTCCGCAGCGCGTCACTCATGTTTATCAGGGGCAGTAAAACCAAGAGAAAGAAAAAAGACTAATGAACCTCGGGTCATGATTCCCGTATTTATGTAAAGATGGTAAGCCCTTAGTTTTGTTTATTTTAGTTTAGTTTTTATTAACATCGCATTAGTAGGAACACGAGGGCTATTGGCGACGGACCTCGTAATTTTGAACCACGATCAAGTGACAAGGATGACACCTGAGCTGGCACTCCTTCTCCTAACTTCCACACCACTCCAACGAGCGGACTTTGGGCCGGACAGATTGAACGTGCATCAGCCCCGGCTACTCGGCGGGTCTTTAGTGGCATGAAGGCTCGAACCTACGACTCGACTAAAAAGGCCCTTGAAAGGACAGAATAGGCTAAACCTTTGAATGCCGGAGTTACTGAAGAGTGAATGAGAGACAATATATCAGCTTATGAGAAATTGTATAAATCAAAATTATGCCAAACCACAACTATTCCGAAAAGCGTTATTACAACTTTCTTCCCCCGATGTAGTTTTTAAACACTTTTTAATGAGAATAATGATGTGTTATTTCTTTCTCAATAATTCTGAAGGCTATTGTTATGTAAATGCTGACAGAATTTCCTGCTAATATATTTATCCCTCATCACATTACTTCCTCCGATTTACGATTTTTAATTTATTGGCGACTAATCTATATCATTAATACGTAGCCAAGTGGTCATGCTTGTGAGCTCACAATTGACGTTTTATTCATTAAATCATGAAGTCCTGATTCCATATAAGATCCGTGATGTAGCAGGGCTGGTGCACGTTTAAATCTGCCGAGGTTCCAAATCCTCCCATTGGTGTGATGTGTAAGTTTGGAGAGAATGGGGCCAGCTCAAGAAGCAACAAGAGGGCTATTGGTGACGGACCTCGTAATTGTGAACCTCAGTCAAGTGATGAGGATGACATCTGAGCTGGTACCTCCATTTCATAATTTCCACACCACGCCTACGGAGGACTTTGAGCTTCGACAAATTTAACGTGCATCAGTCCCGGCCACACGGACTATTGCGGCCACATTTTCACACCAAATCGGTATACCAATAAATTATCGAAAGTTTTTTTTCTTTCAATCAGTGAATATAACATAAAATGAGTAATAATAAGCATTTTATTTCTTTATTGTGTAATATTACGAAAATAAAAGAAAATAAATTGTATTCTGAATATAAATACAATTTAAAAAATTTTATAACTAATTATAAGAATGACTTACACATTAATATATTTTTTCGCATAATAAAAAATTATAAAATATATAATTAAATGCATAAACTATTTGTCAATATGTCTTAAAAGAAAGAAACATCGAAACGTAGCAGATAAATTGTTTAGTCTCCTAATTGTGCGATCTAATTTGTAACAGAATAATTCCAATAAGTAGGGGGGAAGGGAAGCTCTTTCAGATTCTAAACTTGTTGGTTTACAAGGGATGTTCATATGAAAAGGTACGAAAAGACACTGTGAGTACAAATGAAGACTTTATCCAAAGTATACACCATAGGCCTGAGCACAACGATCCCATTGATTAACGAGTCGAAGGATTCCTTGTTCCCAGAATTCCTATGGCTGTGACGAGACCCTGTCCTTCACAGCATCCTTGAGTTCTCCGTCCGAACTGAAGCACTTCCCTATCAGATTTTTTTTAGGGGACCAAACACATGGAAATCGCAGTGCGACGTGTCCGGGCTGTAGGGCGGAGGATCAAGCTGCTCCAACTTGAACTTGGCCAGTTCCACATGTGTGACCCTGGAGACATGTAGACGCGTTTTCATGGAGCAGAACCACACTCTCAGTGAGCAGCCCCTGTCTTTTGTTCTTGATGGACCTGTATAAGCTTCGGAGTGTCTCACAGTACATATCGAAGTTAATGGTTCTTCTGTGCTCGAGGAATTTAACAAGTAGTGGACCTTGGACGTCGAGAAATGTGGTGAGCAACACCTTGCCTACTGACACCATGACTTTGAGCTTCTTAGGGGGAGATGATGACGCATGTGCTTCCACTACATGCTGTCCCGCTTGACTCTGGTTCGTAGTGATGGCACCAGCTTTCATCATCTGTGACGATCCGCCCCAGGAAATCGGGGTACCATGATACAGAAACAGATGTTGAAGTGCTAGCCCCACGCACGGTTCCTTTTGCTGGTCGGTGAGATGTTTCGGAACCCATTGCACACACACTTTCCGATAACGCAAGCTGTCGTGAACAATTCTCCACACTGTTCCAACGCTGACATAAACCTTCATAGCCGACATTCGCAATGTGACACACCAATCACTTCTCTCTAGGTCGTCAATTTTTTCGATGAGATCGGCCGTGATGACTGTGTTTGTGTGGTCTGGTCTCGGATCATTAACCAAATTTTTACGGCCTGCACGAAAACGGGAACTCCATTTTATCACTGACTTGTCGGACACACAGTCTTCTCCGTATACGGTCACCATCCGATGATGGATAGCGGCAGGTTTAACACCTTCCGGTGTCAGAAATCGGATAACGCCTCGCTGCTCCTCAATCATCGAATTTTGTAATGTAAACGCCATCATGTCCTCACATGCGCTGCCGCGTCAATTGGATGGCGCTCCTTATAAGAACCTCTGTTCTCTCCTGCGGATGGGGGCGCCCGCCTATGCTCCGATCCACTCCAAAGACTCCATTCGTATTCCTAGATGTCTCACTACGTTTTCCCATATGGGCAAATATGTTAACGGTTACGTTGTTACGACGTTTCGTACCTTTTCAATTCAACACCCTTTGTAATAATTAAAAAACTGTTCACCGTTTGCAAATATTTGTCTCCTTACATATTCCTGCTGAGAATATTCGAATTCTTTTTTTAACGATTTTAATTTTTTTTTCTGTGTGTGTACATCAGAGTGTGATTACCATGATCACATTTGAAACCTCAGCCCAGCGGCTAAGTGCAAAAGCGTGTATTATACACCTAATTTACCGAATTACCAGCAATAATATGCAGGAAAAATTTACAATTTACTAGTAAGTTGGTTTTGCATTCATTGGTATTCACACGTACCATATGGGTTACGCCAACAAACCACGGAGTATTTGAAGGTCAAACAAGAAAAAGTAAAAGGTAACAAAAAATATTCCAAGTAAACCCGAAATCCCTCCAATATATATATATATATATATATATATATATATATATATATATATATAACGTAATATTACATCAGACATTTCTTAATTAGAGACTGGAAACTGTATTTTAAATGTACTACTCGCATTTAGTCAATCTTTAAATTCTGTGTTCTTTGTCAATAACAGCGTTTGGGAATTGGAAGGGGCAGGGGACAAAATATTTATGCAACAAAATCAGAGGGAGAAGGATATAAAAAGGGATCGATGCACGCATTCACAAATTTGTAAAGTTTAGCTAAAAGTAGCAAGTTTCTAACGCTTTCTAAATGAATTAGTACATAGAAATAGGATTTTATATTTTATGCCAATTTTACTTTTGTTCAGTTTTAATACTAGTGATTAACTTTTTTTTGAAATTTTGATTAATGTTATACAATATAAATATAATCAAAGTAACAGTATTAAACATATGTTGCAATTTTATTGTTATGGATTAAAATTACACATATATTAAGTAATATTATAGAGACATTAAAATCATCCAGGATCAGGGATAATTTCATTAAAAAATTGTGGCTTGCTTAAAATAAACACCAAAAAGTAATAATTAACCGAAATCCAATCAGTTTCTTTTTTACTCTAGATGCTTTGTTTCATACCTTATTATACTACAAAATATGCGAAGATAAATAAGAATACTTTAAGATATTAATTCTGCTAAATAACATCTAATTAAGTGTTCAAAAAATCCAATAGAGAGTTTGTATACTATAGAAAGAAAGCTATACAATGCCAAATAAGTTTCTTCGTCATGTGTTTAGTCTTTCTGTTTATACCCCATGATAAATATCAATGTTTCCGTCTAACATAGACTTCCATACATTCATCCATTTTGGCCATCCTTCCTCACAACACATGCAACACCTGAGGCGAGACTCTCCCTTATTTTCTCCCTTATTATTAAGGCGCTTTACGAAACGATTAAAAAGCTACGCATAAATATAACGACAAAACCTCGACGTATAGTATTGCATTTTGAGCAATCTCCGTAAAATAAATTCTTTTAATAATTAAAGGAATGAAAGAAAAGATAATCAGGAGGTAAAGCAACAGGGCTTATACAAATATTTTGTATGTAATTCTCAGTTTTTAGCTACTCAAATGAAATCAAAATTAAATTTCCTCCCAAAAAAGTAGGGGAAGAGTGGTTGGCCTCCTCCTAATCGTTTCCACTGTTTCTTGCACAACTCATTTCTTCTTCTAATATATGCATCTAAGTGCATCTTCTTCATGGCAAATTCGGGGTAAAAATAATTTTTTTAAGCTAAATTTGAAGCTGAATTTCCACTTTAAATATCAACTAGAAATTTTAAAAAAATTACTGAAGATTTTAAGACATTTAAGAATTTTTTTAAAATAAATAAAAACAAAATAGAAATTAAATACAAAAACCACAAAAGAGAATTGTTCTATTTTAAATAATTTTAAAAATATAATCTATTTTTTGTAACTTCAATACTTTAAGTTTATTTTTAAGACATTAATTGGATAATCAGCTTTAATGGCAGATTTTATTTAAATTATATTGAAAATTTAAGGACATATTAACAAATTAAATATTCTGAAGAATAAAATTATATAATATGCTTCTATAGATATTCAAACTTAAATTTCTATAAAAAAAACTTTATTGACTGGGAAAAAGTAATTATCTTTCTTGTCTAAATTATTACTAATAATCTTATTATCTACAAATTTTAAGATAATATCTAAACAATCTGTTTTACAAGAATTTATATTAGTTTGAATCAGATTTAAATAAGAAGAATGAAATTATAAGACCGGGTTTAGATTCTGGGTTAAATTTATTTTGAAAAATTATAAAGTCTTCTATACATTTAATCAAAATGAATTTATTGTTGTCTATAAAATTTTGTTCACAAAAAAGTAAATAAATAATCACTAAACTATTAGTAGGTGGTCCACCTGGTAGTATTCTTTTATTTTTTTCTTTTGTTTACATTTTTTGTTGTTAAAAAATATAGTTTTCTTTTAAAACAAAATTAATAAGAAAAATTAATTTTCTATAAGACATAGAACTATTTATTTGAAATTTTTAAAAATTTACCAGAAAAACATTAATTAAAACATCTCTATATCTATTGAATTAAATGAATCTTCAAAGTTAAAACTATAAATTGAGACAATCTCTTTATCTTTAATGTAATAAATAATTTCCTAACTATTTTTAATAATAACAATCTTACCTAAAACATCAATGGTTTTTTGTAAGATTTTACCAGCTTTAGGGTAAATATTAAAACCATTAGTCACAGTTCTAAATTTAACTGGTACTTTATGAAATTCAGGAATTAAAAAGACATGAAGAAATTTTGCAATATTCACAGTATAACCTATTTTCCAATATAAAAAACTTTAATTTTTTTTTTAATTTCTCCATCACTATTAATAACTTTAATAAAAGTATTAGCAATAACAAGTTGTTTTTCGTAGGAGAATAAAGTTATCGTAGGAGAATAAAGTTTTTTGCAAATATCTGGGGCTCTACCAATATAACAATACCTAAATAGTTACCTGGGACTCTATCAATATAACAAATATTGAGCTCATCCTGTAATTTTTTTATGCAACTTTTTAGATCTCTAAGTTTGGTGTTCTCTTTTGGCTTAAAATTCAAATATTTAATTTCTTCATTAATACAATATTTATATTCTTAAAAGCTTTGATTTTTAAATTATATTTAATTGCCAAATTAGTTAAAAATTAATGAAGATATTGATAAATCTTCTTAGTTAAATATCTTCATTAATTTTTAAATATAATTATTGTCTGAAATTATAAGACTCTGAAACCTTTACCTTTATTCATAACCTAAGATTTTTATCCTTAATAATATTTAGATTACCTGTACCTTATAATTGCTTGTATTCTTCTTATATATTCTTTATAATTCCTACAATTGCATTCATTATTGCTTTGTAAATCTTTAAAATTAATAAACTTATGAATCCAAAGTCCCATGTTTTTCTAAAATTTAAAATATTTTAATATTATTAATAGAAAATAATTTTTATGCTTATTAAGAATTTCGTTAAAATGCATTTTATCAAAGGATTTTTCATGAATCTAATACTGCAATATTTTATTTTTGATTATCCTTATTATAGTCACCAATTTTATATTAACTAAATATTTATAAATATCCTTAACACTATATAGATACGTACTTTCTATTTCATTTGCATAAATAACAAAATCTCTTAAAATTTTAGTTTCTCTTTTCCTCATACAAAAAAGAAGGAATTTAGTATTTTTAATATTAAAATCATTTTCAAATTTATTTTTTAAAATGTATTTTTTTTCTTTAATAACATCCATGTCCATACATTTTCTCTTTTTATTTTTTCCTCTATTTATTTTTCTTTTATTATAAAGTGTATTAGAAATATTGAGTTTGTTATAACCATAATTCCCATTAAAATATTTTTTTCTATTATCATTTAATTTTTAAATGTTTGAGTCAAATGCAAAACATTAAGACCATATGGATGCAACGTATCAAAAGCCTAATATAATAATTTTCATACCATAATCTTAATTTAGTATTAGGAACAATCTTATTAATAGTTAACTCTACTTTTTTAAATTTATTATTATAAAAGTGTGTAATTTCAATGCTATTGCAATTTTTTATGTCCTTTAAGTTATTAGTATCAAGCCTATGTTGATTAATACGTATATTAATATTACAAGTTTGACCATTGTATTTAGAATCACATACTTGATATTTAAGTCAGTAAACACAGTTACAAGTTTGGCTAAAAATAAATTCGGAATAATTAATATTAAATACACACGCACACACACACATATATATATATATATTGGTTGAACCTAAAGTCTCTGACAGATTTTTGAAATTTAATACAAAATCAACTAGTTAATTGGCTAATGGCAGTGCGACTTAAGCCCTTCACACCATTATGCTCCCCAAGCTGAAGAGTTTTGCTTACGCACATAAAAATAGCTTCGAATTTTACCCGTAGATGGTGGTAAAGGATCTAGAATTTAGATGATACAGGATTTCATTTGCAACTATTAGTTTTCTCACTGTATATTAAAACTGACGATTCAATGCTCAATCCTCAAAGGATACACACATAGAAATATAATAGTTGAGATAGCACATATAAATGTGTATCTGCATAAATGCTGTTCATTTGATTATACAAATTAAATGTGCTGAATTTTTTTATTGTAAGTTTTGTTTTTGCTGTTTTTACGGAACAATGCCATCAATGGACAAAACTCTACACTATTTTTTTGCACAAACAAAACTTTTCATCGTGGGAAGCATTTTGACAAAGGCAGCTGTCTCGTAAGAAAAATAGCTGAATTTATATAACATTTTTAAATGTGTCATGAACTTGTGGCTCACCCTGTATATGCATTTCAAATATTAAAAACAAGGTGATAATCAATAAGAGAAATATAAAACTGTGGTATATCTTACTACTGCTCAAAAATGTCTTTGGTGTGGAAGCATTATAAAATAATTGAATCTCACGAGAAACCGATGTAGAAAAATCCATTCAAATTAATAAAATATTAAAAGAAAGTTTTGTAAAATTGAGAAAAATTGTATAAAAGTGGAAAGATCAATTAGAAAAGAAAATTCATTCGCAAAAAAATCTGCGTAGAATTTATTGCGTATGAGCTATGAACAATTGAATGATGGAGAAATAATAACAAAAATTACGTAATATATTCTTTTTATTCAGTGGGATAATTGTTTTTTAAACTCATTCTTTGAATTCCTAAGAGACCAAGTTTTTTATTCAGTAAAGCAACAGCTTGAGGACTAGAGTTGTATGCTCGATTCTATCGAGTATACAACTCTAGTCATTAACTATTTTAGGAAATAAAAGGCTCTTATACTAATCGTTGAATTCAACTAGATTTTGAAATCCTCACATGATATGTTATGAAAGTTTAGAAAAAGACTTACCATCACAGATTTTGATATCTCTTATTCGTGATTCAAAAATTACTGCCGTCGTCAATATCCTGTTATGTTTCCATAATCTGATTTCATCATCCTTTTTACTATTTTGTCAGTATTTTTTCAATTTTTATTATAAATTTAGTCGTATAGAGTAATTAAGTAATTGTAAGAGTAAAAACATTTAATTGTAGTAATTGTAATGTATAATAACTGTAATTTTTTTAATTGTGCCTTTTGTAAGCACAACTGTAAATTTAATTTCCCTTTAGAGTGATTATGTAGGGGGAAAGGCTACTTCTGGGTAAAATATTATTTTACTTGCTAAAAAGATTATTCTAAATGCTTAAAATTGTTAGAAGTGGTTTTAATAACCTTTTCTTACTTACAAATATAAAACGAACAAAAATATATTGTTAAAAAATGTGATATTTTTTAGATTGAATTTCTGAAAAACATAAACCAGTTAAGGGATTAAGCTTAAGCAATAATTTAAAAACTCTCCTCTAACAGAAGGAAAAGTACTAAGTAAATTAAAGATAAATTGTATGATTTAGAATATTTAAAACAAGTGTCGTCTAAAGCAAAACATTCGGTGAGAATGTGTTTCACAGTCAGTGGACAAACTCAATGATTACATATAGAGGGATTTCTCTCAGAATGAGCTGTTTGTGTGAAGTTTCGAATTAATCGACGCTGTGAATCTTAAGCCACTCTAAACTCCCAGTTCGATATGGACCTCCATCAAACCGCGTATTTCCACTTTCTTCTGAAGTACTCAGGGTAACCGCCAGAGTACATTTTGTACTGTATCATAGTATCATATTACTTCTTGTATTAACCTAATATTAAGTAGAGCATTTTCTAATTTGATCATCTTATCATCAGACATAAAATCAAGCATACCTGCTAATATCTCATCAGGAATATTTTTCATTTATATTTTCATACATATATTTGAAGTAAATTAATTGTATTAAATGCTGGTAATGAGGAATTTGAAATTGTTTTACCACCGTAATGGTTGCAAATCATTTGTCAACTTCATCAATGTTCTTCCGAGTACCTAATGTCTTTTTTTATTCTTATTATATTGCACTTTATCCTCAATTTTGTTTTTAGATTCACTACTGCTGCAGTAATTTTAAATTAACTTTTGTTGCAATAATTTTAGATTCACTACTGTTGCACTAACCACAAAACTATCATAAATTTTTTTAATATTTACCAGAGATATATTGCTTAGCTGAGGATTTGTGTAGTTGCAAGTGCAATGTTAAAGAGCTTTCGTTTTTCGGATTAAAGCCTTTTAGCTATGTTAGCTATGTTCGGATTATAGCTTTTCAGCTAGAAGAAGGTTAAATTTAATGTGTTGTTTTTTAAATTGGAAATTGATGACTGATTATATTATTTAACGACAAGTGAAACATGAAGCTCAGTGAGAATTCTTATCATTTATAGTGAATTAAGTCCAAACATTGCGCAGAAGAGTGTAAAATCACTAAAAGAAGGGTGGACTCAAGAAATTGCTTGAAGGTCATTTCCACCTTCCTTCTCATTAGCCTCAAAACACGCCATAACACTTCTGTTGAGGTTGAATCTCAGCTGAAGTGTATATCTTGTACACATTTCATGAATGCTCGTGGATTCATGTTGAAATAGAAAGCATTCCATAAATTATGAGGAGTCTCTTTGTAGATGCATTTATACCGATATGAATTGATATCCCAGTTTTTCCATGATATTAGTATTTTCACCTATTCTTCTCAACAAACTCTTTTTATAGAAATATATGCTTTTTTTAAAGTTACTTACTGAAAAAGATTTTAAATCAAATGCTTATAAGAAATGGAGATGAATATATTTATCAAATCGAAGATATAACATGTAATTGAAAAATTAAACATAAGATATAGATTTGTTAAATTTCTTTAAATTTTCGACATAAGCCTCATCAGTATCTAATAGGAAAATACATACAGCTCTAAAAATTAACCCGATTCCGTACTTTAACGAGTCTGACTCGTGATAAAGATTTTGGCCCAAACACGAAAAGTATGAGTCAGACTCGTGGAATAAAAATTGGGCCAAACATAAATGCACGATTCAGATTCGTTAAAGAACAGAAAGGGGATAATTTTTAGAGTTGTAAGTATTTTACTATTAGAACTGATTCAAGGTGAGCATTTCTTATAATTAATTATTTTTGTTTTTACATTGAGTGTTTTAATAATTTAAATAAGTATCGTTAGTCTCAAATTACAATAACAACTTAACATGGCATTATATATATATATATATATATATATATATATATATATATATATATATATATATATAATGCCATGATCAAGAGTCTTGAAATAGGGTTACTGTAAACACTTGGTTGAGGCCTTGCATTGAGGTAGGAACTATTATACTACGAGAACGAGAGACAGTTTACTTCTCCTGAACCTTAACAAAACATCAACATGTCTTCTTGGGAAAATGCATTGTTCATACCATTTTATTTGCTATCCTATATAAATCATATTTTAACTTCAATGAATCTTTGTATCTTTATTTCACTATAACTGAACATCTTTAGAATATGGACTATTTGAATACTCGATCACGACAGGATTCTGCTGCTGTTATATATATATATATATATATATGCATATAAGAATTAAATATTAGTTTATTAGTTTTCACGTCTTCAAGAGCTGTATCGCGTATAGCAAATGACTATACCACAGATTTTACATTTCGGCTTGATTACTGGTACAACTATTTTCAAGTATCACTCTGTTCTGTTTACTACGCGACGTCTCTAACAACTATGACCTTGATTTCATCGAGTTGAATAATGCGGGAAGGGTTTAAATTACATTGTTCTCAAACTATAGTTAAAATTTTGTAATGTGCTCTACAGAGCATATTGTTTGTTGCCGTTTCTCCATTATGTGTATTACAAGTTTCAAAATTATTTTTTCATTATTTTTTAACGTCGCACTTAGAAGCAACACGAGGACTAACGGCAATCACCCAGAAAGACCAAGTAGAAGTGAGTCAACCACCCCACACTCTCGCGACCAGAGAAACAATAGGTTCAAAAACAATATTAAACCATATCCTAAGGATACTATTGTTAAAAATGGGATTTAAATTTAACAACTTGAATGAGCAGATAAAATTTAAGAATTTTTTTTCTTTAACATGATTTATATGAGCGGACCTAGAAAAATTGATGGATTGATTTCGTGGGATATAGAGCAATCAAGGCTATTACTCTCTTGGTATTTGGTGTTTTTTCCATCATCTTAATGTTAGTGTTACTAATTTTAAAAATAGGATATCTTTCGAAGAATATATCACCACGTGCTCTATGACTGCTAATAAAAAGAAACCTGAAGACAACTAAAACAGTTTTATCTATCAAATCCTTTAAGCTTTCATTAATTTGACTTAGAATGTTGTTGGTGTCAAGCTCAAATTGATTTTTTGTTAGATGTATTGTAATTACAGTAATAGATGGCTGGTGATGACGGACCTCATCCTTTTTAGCCTCGATTAAGTGACAGGGAAGAACACTTCAACTGCCACTCCTCTATCCTAACTTCCACACCACATCAACATGAAGATTTGGAGTGAGAGAATGAATGAAGGAAATTTGAGGTTTATGGCGCAATAACCAAATATGACTATGCTGCGAGAAATAATGTGTATCTGTGATCTAGACATTTGAATGAATGGGAAAAAAAAAGATAAAAAATGTTTGACGAGAAGAAGGATCGTTAGGGTATCCCGGGAGTGCGTCACCCTTGTTTATCAAAGACAGTAAACCTAATGGGAAATAATTCGAGATAAAAACCAACGTTTTTAAAAACAATGTTTTTATGTAATGACAAAGTATATTAATTATTATACATTAAATTCAAAACAAACACGTGTGATAAACACATAAAAAAATTTAATTATAATTTCAATTTAATCTATCATTTATTGGATATTTTTTACTGAAAATTTTTACAACACATACAAGCCTTTCCTTCTTAATTTCCAAATATTTTTGGATTACCAGATCTAACCGCGTGGATGTGAGGTGACGTGAGGCTTATTTGAGTATGATTGGCTAAGTGTAGATAAATCAACATGTATTACGCGTCATACTCTTCAAGATCCAAAAACGGGGACAAAACTCAAACGAACTTTATTATTTTTTAAGGAATATGAAAACATTGCACAAAAATAAGAATAAATTTTTTTAAAAAAATTCTGAAATTATTTTAACAGACAATATTTATTATATAATGCCTTATTAATATTTTCATAATATTTTTCTCATACTTAAGGGATATTAGCTTATATTGCACCACATCCTTCATCAATCTGTCTCATAATTAAGCAATGGATACAATAAGTTCTTTTTCAGATTAAGTTATTTTTAGCAATTTGCGTAGATTAAAAATTACGAATGGAGCAAATAAAAGTTATGTATCTAATAATTTTTACTATTTCATGATTTCTTGTCGACATGCCAATCATTTAAATTCTACTTTCTTAGTACTTCTGAAATGCTGTACATCAAATTCTAGAAAATATAATTTTTAACTTTAAAATTTACTTAAAAAGAGACATTTGTGAGTGAATTAAAAAATTCATAATACTCATAAAATCAAAACATGCATTTGAAAGTTTGTAAGTCATTCTATTGAAAAAAAATGGGAAGCAGAATTCAGATAAAATTATTGTGATATGACATGGCGCCAAATATTAAAATCTTTCTTTCTTGTGAATGATTACTGACTGAAAGTCAGCAACCCTTACTATCTCCCCTTTGTGAGTTTTACGATACCTCATGTAGCGTATGGGGAGTTCCCGGTGTTTCCAGAGGGGGAAAGAAATTTTTTCCTCAATCCTAAAAGAGCCGAGGGGTAAGAATAGGGAAAGAATATTTTGACTTATTAAAATTATTGAAATATTAATTAAAACTTGTCGCAAATGTCTAAATATTGCATTGTTAGGCGAGTACGAACGATTCCCAAAATTTCAAAGCTCTAGCTTGATAGGAAGTTGGTTAAATTAACGATCGAAAATTTGATGACACACACACACACCAAGTGAAATTCAGAAAAACGTTGTAAAAATCCAGTAGTTTATCATGGGGTCATGATTTCCATTCTTACCTAAAAGAAGGTAAGTCCTTGAAGAAAAGGGTTTGATTTGATTGCTAGTTTGTTTGTTTATTAACATCCCACTTTGAAGCAACGTGAGGACTGTTGAGGACGAAACTCGTCGTTTTGAACCTCGGTTAAGTAACAAAGATGACACCTGAGCTGTTATCTTCTTTTCCAAATTTCCACACCACACCAATGGGAGGACTTAGAGCATCGACAGGTTTAACGAGCATCAGCCCCGCTAAACTGCAGGTCTTTAGTAGCATCAAGCTCGAACCAAAAACTCGATGGACACAACGCCAGCTGCGAATTCGCAGGCTCATGACCATTATGGTATCACGGCCATCCTTGAGGGGGGGAACTTGAATCCCCTATTTATTTGACGTGCATTAGCCTCGCTACACGACTTACATTTAGTGGTAGCAGGATAAAACCCAAGACTCGACAGATGTAACGCTAGCCAGGAACTCTTGACCACTCTGCCACTTTTAAGAGTTTCAAGTCGTAGATTATAATAGGAAACGAAATAACAAAAATTCTTGAAGGTTTACTAGCACAAAATTATCAAGCAAATTTAAAAATGTTTAAGTAACTTGAAGCTTTGATTAGCATATTCTTATCCAAAAATTGAAAATTAACAGAAATGTAAAATATAAATTTGTTGAAATAAAATTTAAAATCTTTCCTTACACAAAATTTAATATATTAGAATATATAATTAATATTTTTTCTAGAAAAGGAATTAAAAACTTAAAAATTAACATCCAATACTTTAATATACATTATATAAGATGACACACTTTTATAAAACTCATGTGACCGCGATAGTCCAGTGGTCATGGTAGTGGACTCGTGGCCGGAGGTTTTCGTCGAGTAATGGGTTCAAGCCTTGATGCTATTGAAGACCCGCCGTGTAGCCGGGGCTGATGAAAGTTAAATCTGTCAAGGATCAAAGTCCTGCCATTGGTATGGAAGTTAAGAGAGGGAGGTGCCAGCTCAGATGTTGTCCTCGTCACTTGACCTAGGTTCAAAATTACGAGGTCTGTCGTCAATAGCCCTCGTGTCCCTTCTTGTGCGACTTTAATAAAATCAATCAATTTTATACAACTCACAAAAATAATATAAAATTTAATTTTAATTTGTTGTTCCTACACTCATCAAATAAGTTATGCAAACTAGTTTAATTATTTTTCGTTTCTTAACAAAAGGGACAAATTAATAAATATGCACAAGAACTACATTAAATATTTAAATTCATTGCCTAATTTTATTAGCTTTTTTTTCTTAATACGCAATACAGATCAAAATAGAGATAGCATTCATCAAAAATTCTTTGAAAATCATTCTCAGATTTGATCAATTTCAATCCAAATGTCAAATATTGCATCAATACATATAAACCTGCTGTAGAGAAACATCTTCGACTAATTAATTTTGCATTAAAAACCTTAAAATATATGTTAAAAATCAAAACTATTGAGGAAAGTAATAAATGCAAAAGCAAAATAGTAATGTATTATCATGCACATTATATAAATACTCTAGTATTCTTACCAATACCTTATTAGAATTCGAGAAATTAAAAAAAAAAAAAAAACCTCCATTAATAAAAAAAAATAATATAAATTAGGTGGAAAATAAAAAAATGCAATTGAATTGAATAAAATATAATTTTGATTCTATTTTGATGTAGAAAGCGATTACGTAACAGTTTTTCTTTAGAATTGATCGAAAAATTAAAAATTTCATTATGTACTTTGAAATATATTCTAAGCTCTATATAATGATTTGATTAATAAAAACTGATTAACTTAAAAGAATAATATGTTTAAAAAAACTATAAACAGTTGTTTTAAAAACTATAAACAGTTGTTTTAAAAACTATAAACAGTTGTTTTAA
>BMAW01063278.1:617176-679900 GCA_019974015.1 Nephila pilipes
GTTTTAAAAACTATAAACAGTTGTTTTAAAAACTATAAACAGTTGTTTTAAAAACTATAAACAGTTGTCTTAAAAACTATAAACAGTTGTTTTAAAAACTTCCTAAATTGATGTGAATTTCCTTGTCCCTAAAATTATTATTCCGTTATCTGGCAGTTTACAGATAACGGATGGAGAAAACATACTTTTTTTTATTGTTGTTTGTTTTAACAAACATTGACGATTATATTATTGATCTTAAATATTATTGTTTTCTTCGCGATTGCTTATTAACTTCTCACTGAGAAGTAACACGAGGATCGTAATTTTGAGCCTCGATCAAGTGAAGAGAACGACATCTTATCTAGCACCTCCCTCTCCAAACTTCCATTTAACGTTAATATTGCTTTTCTTCAGTACCCTAGATTATAAAAAATATTTCATAATTTTAAAAGTAAAAGAGTGATATTTTCAAAGACCCGAGAATAACGCACATAAAAAGAATATTACTGTATATGAGAATGAATAGCAAGTGCAAAAGAAGAGCTCAGATCAATGATGTCATTAAATGAACAGAAAGTGAAGAAAAGAATTGGGAAAACTGAACACAAAAAGGATAATGAACACATTAGGGGAAAAAGAACTATCAGCACTGAAAATAGGTGAAAAAGAACCGAAGGTCTGCTTGCCGAGCCAAAACGTTTCCCCTCGAGTCGTTCCTATTTCGAGTCTCTTCTTCTCGCTGCATTGGGAGGGAAACGACTTGGAATAGCTTGGACCAACAAAAAGCAGATTTCTGGTGGACCACTGAGTTAGGTGCTCTCTTAGATTAACTTTTTTAAAAGTACTGAATGTTCTTTCGATCCCATTTCTAGCAGAGAGAGGAAATAACTCGAAAAGTTCGGAATATCAAAAAAAAAAAAAAAAGTTTCTGGCGATCCACTGAGATGGGTGTTCTTGATCTTTTGGATCAACTAGCTCAAAAGAATACATTTTTCTTTTTATCTCCATTCTTAGAAGAATTTGCGAGCCTCTTGCTCTTCCATCATTAACCTTTAACTATACGCGTTGACGTATTAAAGGCGCCATCTCCAGTAAACAAATTCTTATTGACTATGAAATGCCTCCCCACCAAGCTGCGTGCACATCTAACCCATCATTGAAGTGTCCTTAACTCATGCCGTCAGTCTTGTTTCAGAGGCATTCATAAGTGATTACCGCTGGAAAACTTTTGTATGGCATCGAATGATGAACAAAGTATGCCATGCGTGTTGTTGTGTAAGTATATTTTGATAGCATAATAGGTTATTTTATTTGCAGAAAATAAATTCTCATGAAATTTTAAGTTCATATGAGTAGTTCTAGATATATATTTAAATGAAATAATACATTTTTAGGGATCGCGTACCTGTGAAAACCACAAATCGTCTTTCCGAAGATGAGATTTGAGCTATGGTTTAGGCCGTACATGATGAGCCTGTGCACAAAGAAGTTTACTATTGCTGAAACAATGAAAATAAACAAATAAAAACTACCATCAAAGTTTTTACCCAACAAAAGCAGAGAAGCCGGTTGGTTTATCAATTCCAAAAAGAAATCAGAAATGTGTCAGATGTGCCAAAAAAATAATAATAAAAGAGATGTTATACTTTTTTCTACTATGCACAATGTTTCTACTGTAAATACTGAAACTAAGAAGCTGAAGAATATTATGGACTACTATTCCTAGAAAGGAGGTACAGATGCAGTCAGTAAAATATGCAGTAAGCATTCTGTATCCAGGAGATTTTTTGGTTTGGTTTTGTTTTATTAACGTCGCAATAGAAGCAACACGAGGATTAACGGCAATGGACTTCATAATTTTGAGCCTCAGTCAAGTGATGAGGATGACACCAGAGCCAGCAACCCCTCTCCGGCGGGGTTGGTGCAACAGCCAAATTTTGTATAAAGCTACTCCCCTTAAAGATGTCCAAAAATGTAGAAAGATATTTTCTAAAAAACTTATTAATATCACTGATGAGACCACACCTCACAGAAAGAGCAGAAAATAAAGATTTTACCTTGCGATATTAGGCTTTTTCCTAGCAAATACTTAAGACCTTAAGAAGAGTAGCCAAAAGATAAATTACCAGCAAATATACGGGGAAGGTGTTTTTGTTGCGGAAAGCATAAAAATAGAATGACAACGATTGTGTGTTGTGTTCTTAAAGATTAGCGTGCAAAGAACATAAAATACAGTAATTGCTTTTCGGGAGTACAACAGTAAGGGGACAAAACAAATGAAATTTGATGACGTCAGTGGCTAACATTTTTGTGTAATATGTTATACTTTGCATTTTTGCTTTTATTCAAAGAATTTTGATAAGTTTTTATCAAAAGTTTTGGTTATTAAACTTTATAGCATAATTAACTTACTTTTGTGTGTTTTTTGGTGTACAAAATGCGTCTCTCGTGTAGTTATGTTAAAATGTTAAGCCCGTTTAGTTAAAGGTTAATAAAAAAATACTATATGTGAACTGTGAGAGCTATTGTACAAACTCTTATTCCGGTAATACCTAGTCCTAAAATTAAAATTCATTACACAGTTCTTAACTAACCATGACCCGTCCCTATCATATTTAAGCAGATTTAGAATTAAAATCTATCCCAATTTCCTTTGTTAATCTGCTGGGGATGCTAGGCAGTATGTGTTCTATTGTTCTTATACAAAATATTTTCATTTAAATTAACCTTCTGAAATTTCTAAATCTGTTTAACTTAAAATTTTACAAATTCAATAATTCATGCAAAATTAATTTCCACACCAAAATAGCTGCAAAAATTACAGATATAATAGAATAATCCTCTATTAATATCTATCTATCTAATTTTTTTTGGGTACTTTTTGTGGTATGACCCCTACCCCCTTCAATCCATCCGCTTCAGCGGAAACAGTTGAGCTCAAGCCAGGGGTAATTTCGGGCGAGTCGTGGATTTCGAATCCTGGTGCCGCTGAAACCTGTCATGCAGCGGGACTGATATGCGTTAAATCTGTCGAGACTCTTTGTCCTCACATAGGAATGATGATGAAGAGTTAGCAGAGTGGGAGACCGTCTCGTGTGTCGTCCGCGTATCTTGACCGTGGCTCAAAATTATGATGCACGCCGCCAATAGCCCTCGTTTTGCTTTTTAGCGTGATATTAATAATTAATAAAATTATATTTTTAATTGGTTTGTTGATTTAAATTAACGTCACTCTAAAGCAACATGTGGGTAATTAGCAGTGACCTTCCGTAAGTTTACAAGGACAACATTTAAGTTTGTATCTCCTTTTCTTATCAACCATACCATGTTATAGGAGGACTTCAAAGTTCAATTGTATTTAATGCCCATCTGCCTCCATTACCACTTCCTGATGGTTCTTGCAGGAACCAAAACCCAAGCCTTGAGCTTGTGATAATGCCCACGAAATAACTACTGCCTGTGTTCTTCGAGGAACTGTATACTAATTAAAACTCTTGAAAATCAACTGGTGCCGTTGATTTGTGATACCATATTTATTATCATGTGGCAAATTAAACCTGGATATTGGAATTTGATGAAAATTATTTTTTTAAGACTCTCTATGAAAAAAACTTTAAAATATCTGTTCTGTATTTAATTCTAATAAAAATTATTGATGAGCCATTAATGTTTGAAATAAATTGTTAGTTATTTACAAAAATTTTAAATTAATGTAATTAATTTCTCAAAACGCTCAAAAGTACTTTATTTGAATTTTAAAATAATTAAATTAACTCATTTAAAAAAAAGATATAATTACAACAAACCAACTCAGACTTTGAAGTAACATGATATATTTCCGAAATTTGAAATTTAATTTTTAAAAAATTAAAAATATTCAAAACATATGTTATTTATATTATTCATCTCACATTCATCTTCGGTAATTTTTATCTTCACGAAGTATGCTTTTAATTTAAACGCGATACACACGTTAGCCGTAGTCATGATAACGAATTTCGTGGCCGGTAATCTCCACGTTAATTTTTGAGTTTACGTCCAGTTTGCCACTGTTGACAGTCATGAGGAATAATAGAAGCTACTACCCGTTTAATAATATTGAGCATCAAAGTTCTTCCGTGTTTTGTTATGCAGCACAGATCTGCTTATACAAATTTGAATGTTATTAACATCCCACTAAGAAACAATACGAAGGCTATTGACGACAGACCTTATTTTAATTTTGAACCTTAAGGTCAAGTGACTAGAGGAACACTTGAGCTGTCACCCCCTTCTCTCTCTTTCTACTCTATGCCATCGTGATAATGTTGAGCATTGATATATTTACACTCACGGAGGGTCTTTGGTAGAATCAGGAATCGAACCCCCGACTCGACAGAAACAACATATGAACTCGTGACTATGGCCACTCGGGTATTGTGTCGACCACGCATCATATCAAGTATCAACCTAGTACCTAGTATCTAAAATAAAGAGGTCTGGACTAATATCCAAATTATTGATCTAGCTACATCTCAATTCAAAGTTTGAAAATTGATCTCATATGTTGGTGGTTCAGAAAGTACTTGTATTTGAAAACAGATGACATCATTAAGGTAAATTGTTGTTATTATTAGGTGCTGACATCTGTTAAACAGTGCCGAAACAAATTTGACGGTGATTCATAAGTTCGTTTTGATTTTGGTAGTCGTTTGCTGCCAAATCAATATTTGATTGCTGTCTCGTCTATTTGCCAAAGTCATTTTGAGTCGAGTTATTACTGTCAAAGATGAATGGATTTATCGTTATATAACGGAAACCAAGAAAAATAAAAACAATGGATTACTTCCGATGAATCTGCTCCAAAGTAGGCTGGAGCTCATTGGAAGGAAAAGTTATGACGAAAAAATTTTCAGGCGCGAAAGGCGTCATGATACGAGTAACTGAGACTTAGCTATTTTGTGAGCCATGATGCTTATTAAAAACAAACAATTTTTAATGCTACGAGCTCCATCTCTTGGATTTTCTAAGGACTTATTGAACAACTCTCGAACAGTAGTATTTCCCAATAATGGACACCCAACTGATCAGACATTTGGTCCCATAAGTCGAGTTATCCCTCAATATTAAGCAAATACCTATACTATTTTTAAAGGAACCGGTACCAACAGAATTGTCCCTCAAATAGAGGTGTCCCGTACAGGAGATACTGAAACTGTAGAAATCATGTAATTTGTTTTAGAAAAAAAAATCTTAATAGTTTCATTTGTCTTTACATGAAATTTTTGAAGTATTTTTTGAAGAAAAAAATGCATACGTATTTCACATATTTCTAATGCAGCAAAAGAATACCATCCATCATCAAATATATTTAAAATTTAAAGATGAGACTATATTTTCCCTATGCAACTTAAAAGGAAGTTCGAATATATTTAGATACCTCAATTACTAATTAATATACGAATTATTTGTGCACAAATATCAAGCAATCAGTCAAAGCATTATTTTTAAGTACGTAGTAACATATAAGAAAACTAGTGCTTTGTTATTACAACTGGACAATTTTTTTTTTATTTCATGAGACAACAAATCCGCTCAAGAATTATGTCAAAACCATCTTTTGAAAAATCAAACCGAACAAAATTTACATATCACTTCCAAATGGCTACCTCACGCACTCTTAGACCTGTTTATTTAGACCAAAGACGGAAAGGAAGTAGCATTTTATTGGAAATCCAATCTTTTCTTCTTTCTCTCTCTTGGTTTCCCACAAATAACGAACAATCTACTTGGTTCTTTCAACACAAGTGTAATTCAAAAAGACTCACCGACAAAACCACATAAAATCAGGTATCCACTAAAAAGAAATAGTCCTAAGATTGAAGCGGTGTGACAAAGGAGTTCTTCAACCTGTTTTCTTTCTATCCACCTGCTCCTGTGGGGTGGTCACTTGTGTGAATGGTGTTGGGAAGGATCGATCGCTACATACCAAGGACGAATAGCCCTTTTCAAAAGATCGCAGGCCTTTACTTTTCTTAACATTTCTGTCACAAGAATGTTGGGGGTTATCCCTAAAGAAAAATAAGAATTCTTCTGAGTTAAAGTATATAGACCGTTTCGTATCCTGAGCTTGATAACCTTTCAAAGGGACGATGACCCTTCCCAGGAAAGCCCAACTATTGCTTCTTGAGGTAGAAAAGGACTTCTTCCTGCAGGCTTCGATATGAATTCCGTATATTAATTGTGTACAGCTTTTGGTTCTTTAGCTATATATTAATAATAAATATGTTGTGTGTGTTTATAAGGTTGTAAGTTTCTGGTACTTGACAAACGTAATGTAAGGACTTTCCAATTAACAAAGCACAACTATTTAAAAGTTTATATTTGGATAAAATATAAAATATATATAAAAAGCTGTTTGTGTATAAATTTATAAAGGTATGGGTTAAAACTAATGTAATGTAAATTTGAAATATTTTCGGTTGAAGATTTTCCTCAACCAAGTCAATTAAGGATAATGTGTGTGATTTAAAATGTTTAAAATCAGAAGAGTTAAAAGCGAAATATTAGATTTTAAGATACGTCTCAGAGTCATTGAATACACATACGGAGAAATAATATTAGTTCCAACATAAGGTATCATAATTCAGACTTTTAGAAATAATCTGACAGACTTGAATAAATCTGTTATTTTCTTTTTTTTTTTTTTTTTTTTTTTTTTTTTTTTTTTTTTTTTTTAACAATCTCTTTGCAATAATACAAAATGTAATAACATAACAGTAGTAATCCTCATTAGCTTTGACAAAATGTTTTTTTTAACGTATACTACATGAAAAAAGTATAAATTGAAACTATACCTATCATATCAAGCTTATTGCACACGCAAATAAATACATATCTGATTTTGTTTCATTTTCTTGCCCTTTTTTTTCCATTCATCTCATATATTAGGCTTTTAAATCTATATTTTATAATCCTTAAATGTAAAATGTTTTCTCATTTCATCGTATATCATTAATAAGAGCTTTAATGCTGATTATAATTTGTAGTTTTTTCCATAACAATAACGATATAATGGAGGGTGGTTATCCTTTACGGGTAATATTAAGTCCGGGCTGAAGTTACCCAAAAAACTAATTTGTCTGAAGTTCAATAGCCCTCAAAGCTCAACACCTGTCAATACTTTTTCGGAATATTTTTTAACATAAATTGATACGACAAGATTGTAAATGGATTAAAAGTGCGACGTTCGTTCATATTTTGGTTGCTTCATTTAGTATGTTTTTATTCTATTCGATCGATTCATTATGAGAAACTATTCGCACGTTCATTTCCCGATGTTGTTTAACAAATTGAAGTGAACTGCAGTTTTTAGTTTGTATTTAACGGCTTTCTTACACAGCCTGGAGAAGAGATTGATGTTCTGAACAAACTCACGCACAGATAGTTGAGACATAGATATAAATCTTGCTACTTTGTGGAAACATCACCAACCACTAATGTAACTGACACAAATTTAACTCGGACTACGTCATACCCACATTCAAGACAATATAATATTAATATATGAAGGCAGAGGTTTTTAACCTTTTTTATCAAATTTCCATGATGTTCTTATGTTTCGATGGTTCATAAAAGTAATTATATATATATATATATATATATATATATATATATATATATATATATACTGAAAATTTATGAAAGAATAATTTAAAATATTTAAAAAGGTAAAAATCCAGAAAGAAATGTAAAAATGAAAGAAAAAATAAATGAAAATAAGGAACCCAGCAAGTCAAAAAGCAATTTCGGGCTGAGGACCGAATAAGCAGGGTTAAACTAGTTTAATGGTACCAACCTTTCCCCTTTGCGACTTGGTAGGCTGAATTGGGAAATCTAAATTACAAAAGAGTTCGATGATTAAAAGATGCAAAAAAATTCAGCGATAAAATCTACAAAAATAAAATCTATAATTCTTGGTAGGCTGAATTGGGAAATCCAAATTACAAAAGAGTTCAATGATTGAAAGATGCAAAAAAGTTCAGCGATAAAATCTACAAAAATAAAATCTGTAATTCTAAAAATTATCAACAAATCAAAATATAAAAATTACTTACAAAAATTCAAAGAAATGAAGATTCAAATATGTGAGTAGTAAGACGGAATTTTCTTTAAGCTTCAAGATGGATATCACAAACTCAAAATGAAAAATTATAACATGTCATCACCATATAAATTGAAAAAAGATTTAAATCATTGTTTGATTGGTAATAAAGTGTAAAAAGGATGCAAACTATTGGTTGGTAATAAGTTGTATGGTAAAGGAGTATAATGGTCCAGAGAGTGAATAAAAATGTAAGCTGTGTAAATGTAAATAAATAAATAAATTATTCACGGCTAGACCACTAATTCCACTAAGCCTACTTTGTGGACCTATTGTGTGGTGGATTTGAAAATGGATCACGATTTACAAAGATGTTTAATATATTTGTGATGTATATAAGTATTTAAGAAATTTATTGGATAATCATGATCTAAACAGTTGTTGAAGAATTTTTTAATATTATTAAACTTGTCTATTTTATGTGTGGTTAATTTGTTATTACGTCATAAAAAGTTTAATAAAATATTCCTATAAATAGATCTGTGTAGATTACTGTTCCAAAAAGGAATTTTGATTACATGGAATTCGAATCTTTCTCTTTTATCATAAATATTACGAATTAGTCTATTGTCAACAATTTGCAAATCAAGATTTAGAAGTTCTACTGTATTAGAATTAAGATTAGTTTTTAATAATTTGAGATAATTAGGGTAAAACGAAACATTTGGTTTAAATTCCTCAGTTTTACCTAAAATAATTAAATTATCTATGTAACTATAAAGAAAGTAAGAATCATTATCAATCTGTTGTAATTCATAAAAATGTAAATAAAAATTGGCCAGACAATTACTAGCTGGACCTCCTTGAGGGAGACCCTGAATTTGCTTATAGAGATTTTGACCGAAAACTATAAAATTCTCTTGTAATACAAGTTTAATAAGAGTATTGAATTTTTCACGTTTTATTGTTTGATTAAAATAGTATTTATCGTATAAAATTGCAAGAACTTTTGGTAAATCTTGAATATATTGAGTTAAAAAGTATATATATATATATATATATATATATATATATATATATATATATATATATATACATACTAGCTGAAATCCTCGGCGTTGCTCTTGAAATAACTAAGATAAACCATGTGTTTCCTCATTAATTCATTTTTATTTTTTAAAATCTCTGTAATCTTCTTTATTTATAAGTAACATATAAGAATTCAAAATTTTAAGTTATTGAATTTTTATATAATAGTTATAAATAAAGAAAAGATTCCAAGAGATTTTAAAAAATAAGTGTGAATTAATAAGGAAACAGAAGGTTTATTTTAATTATTTCTAGGGCAACACTGAGGACTTCAGCTAGTATAAAAAACACTTTTAATAAAATACTTTTTTAATAGGAAAATACTTTTCAAAATTTAATTTTAAATTTTGAAAAGTATTTTTATGTTGAGTTAAAATTGCTTTACTGTACGACATTACACCTTTTAAGATATTTCATTTAGTTTAAATAAGTACCAACATTAAAAGGGTACCAGGACCTATCCGCGGAATTCTGGAACATTAATTATAAGACTCCTTGTTCTTGTGATGTATACCTTTGAAAATTATTAGTAGAGCTTAGATCTTTTGTGTGCGTAATAATGATATTTCAATCTTTCTAACTATAAAAGTAACTTTTTCGTCATAAAGACTTTTTTTCACTCTCATTTGAATATGGACATGTTTTGCTTGACATATTTGCATTTAAGTACCATTTTTAAAATTATATTCCATAAATATTCAAAATATTTTACTGGTATATGATGGGAAGGTGACTGCATCTACCAGGGAATGTTGATGACTTAGACCGACAATTGGAGCAAATTTGGCAAGAAATACCGCAGGAGACCACCATGGAGCTTTATCACTCTATGCCACGTTGTGTGGCCTCTTGCATTCAGGCTAGAGGTGGGTCAACACCTTGTTGAGCTCGTTACGTTGTAACTATGAAATTCTAAAATAAATCCTTAAATTTTTCTGAAATTTTATTCATTTTCTATTCTGTACATAATTTTCCTATCCACCAATTTTTGTCTCCATCGGACAACTCCTTCTTGGTGTGTCGTTTTTTTTCTTTTTCTTTTTTCTTTTTGTTATATAGTGTATTTCCTTTAAATAATTAAATCAACAATATTGATGTAGGTATTTATTCTTGCAAGAAAACCATATTTCCGAGGTAGCCTAGTCGTGAAGGTTGCGATCTATCCCATGGCCGACGGCGTTGTTTCCGTCGAGTCGTGGATTCAAGCGTGATGCCACTGATGACCCACCGTATAGCGGGGCGGATACACGTTAAGTCTGGTCGAGGTCCCAAGTCTTCCCTTTGGTATGGTTTGGAAGTTTGAAGAGGGACATACCAGCTCATGTGTCGTCCTCATCACTTGAAGTCTAACGTTAATGAACAATCAATTAGTGCAAGAAAATCGTCAGAAAGAAAGTCCAATACTGTTTTATTATTTTTTCCCCCAATAAAGCTGTTTCTTTTTTCATTTCAGATAGAGTGTAAATAATTGTGATATCTGTGTAAATAAGAGAAAAATAAAATACTACTTTAAGTAACTTTTATTCAGAATAACAAAATTTAAGAACAATTTTTCTTGTTCATTTATTGCGAAATCTGAGTTTGTAAGTGTATTAAATACTACGCGTCTTCCATTGTAATTTCAAAATTTATTGATTTCTTAGTATAATCATTTAAAAGGGTTTGGATTTTTATTTGTACTCTTATTGTGCTTTTAACTTAGTAAGATTTCTTTAAAAATAATTTTCTCGGCTCATGGGCTCAAAACCACGGGTTTAAGGTAAATTTCTAATTCCAAAACTAGTTTAGTTGTAACTTGTCCCAATCATATTTAATTATTTCTCTATTTACCTCAAACTAAAGTTTATTTTAGTTATACCTCTCCAGATAAGAGTATATAAATTGTCAAGTTATATAAAATAGCTATTTAATTCTTAGCTAGACTCGAAAAGTCTTAGTTATTTGTATGAGTATGGATGCTGTAAAGCATTAATCTTACCTTGATTGTGGTTAGTAAAAGAATTATTTTCATTACCTATTGAATACATAATGGTAACAAGTTTTCTTCTATATATCGATTATGAATAGACACACTCGATAAGTACAAAGAATCATCACTAATTAACATTTATGAATGAAATGTACAACAAAAGTATTCATTTTATTTAAAATTAGCGTAGTTCGTGATAAGATATTTATTTTTTATTGTAAGACAGTATGACTATGCATGTATTTTACTCACATATTTCTTTTACAGCGGATTTTCTCAAGAGCTATCAAAACAAAATAAAAGAGCATTTCGTGGACAATTTAAAACTTCTTTAATAAACAATTTTCCCATTTTTATAGACTACCCATTAAATACTATAATTGCTGAAATGAACTATTACCAAACATTTTTCTTAAGAAAAATCGCTATACCTTATATCTACTTTTACATTTTGGTATGTAGTCCCAGTTGTCCAAATCTAGTTCATAATCATTATTTTGGTTCCATTAAAAAATCATTTTAAATCCTCTTAAATCTCAACTGGAGTATAACGTCCTTGCTACTGATTCAGTTTGATTCAAATTTTGCATTGTGATAGGGGTATTCATAAGTGGAATTTTTCTTGCGTTTTCTTTCGAGAATTGAATGAACAGGTAGCATTCAACTGAAAGGCTTGGTGAATAGCAAGAGAGATGCATTATTCCCTTTTCTTTTTTGTGGATGGAAGGTTTGACAAAGGGAGTAAGGAACTGGTTCTCTCGTTCAAAGTACCCCCCTGTTTTGCTTCAGGACAATGTACACTCATGGCATGTTATAGATTTTGTGCTTATCAATGTGTTTGCACATAGTCAGGAATGTGTGCTTTTACCTGCACCCGTATTCTTCTTGTATTTTTTCTTTACCTTAACTATGCAGGTGCCTCTGTGCCCAGTGATTTATTAGCGAGTTAAGGTAACCAAGACGTCATTGACAAGGAAAAATGAGCCTATTTTATGCCAAGTTTAAGTAATCCTCACATTTTAAAATTAAGAGCAATGGCGATTACATTTTAATTTTCACATATTTGAATATTTGTACATCTATTTTTGTAAATAAAATTACATTTATGTATATAAACATACATAATTATGTGTGAGCAATGAATACAGTATAACTTTATTTACATTTGTAAGTCATGTACTTCATTTAGGTATACCTTGTATAAAATCTACTACATATATAACTTTAAAAATTTGTAGAGTACTCATAAACATAATATACTATACATTAAACATGACTGTTTTTTTTTAAAGAATTATAAACTTAATACATTTTTTTAAAAATGTTGAATCTTATTATTATTCAATTTTCCTTTAACTTTTATGTACATATTATGCAATACTTAAAATTTATGAATGTTTATTAGAAAAAAAATATGTTCACTGTGTAGAAAAGGATCATAATGTAGAAAATATCAGCACTGTGGCAAAGGAAAAGTTTTGGGTAAGTTTAGAAGATTGCGGTTTGAAGAAAATATGTCAGAATCCTTAAAAACCTCATTTTGAGAAAAAAGCAATTACAGAAAATTTTCTCTATGAGGTTTTCCATGTGTTTAAAATTTAATATTAAATTTCTTAGTGATCTATTTATCAAATTCTTATACATAATACATCTACGTAACCATCAAAGCACCCACTACTTTTAATTGCACAAATATTCTTAAAATTTGCAAATTTTGACGTATCTTCATGTCTGTTACCTTCTTCTTAAACGATTATAAAATTATATTTCTCTACTTCATTTTGGGATTTTTCCAAACCAAATTCATCTAAATCTAAATTCATTGATACTTAATAAAATAATGCTTTAGTTTTAAGTGTTATGCATAAAAATATATTTCCGATCTGTACCGTGTTATTTTATATGTTTCTTTTAGGTATTGTCAATGGACTATATTCACAGGCAGACAGCACCAAGTCTAGAATCGCGATTACTTTAATACCATACCACTTTCAACGCTTTCGTATAAGAAATCCTTATACCTATGCTGCTGCTATGTTTTAATTTCCATATATTTACTTAATATTTTAACATATTCTTCCATTATTCCATTTTGTATGTTTTTGGCAGGACGTAATCTTAGCATTTTTTAATGTAACTTATGTTTTATTTCCTTTTATTTGTGTTAAGATTTAGTGTTCCAAAAAACTCTTAATTCATTTGGTGTTCGTTTGTGTATACTTATGATGCAAGCTTTAAATTATTTTCTCTTCTGAACAAGATAAATATTTAAAGTGTTAACGATTATTAAGTTATTTACTCTTTTATGTTTTGATTAAACTTATATTTTGCGTTTCAAATTAGAATATTTTTGTGATATAAATATTGTTATATATCATTAGATCATCAGTTGATTCAAACATATTAAAAATAAAAGCATCGATCTTTATTCTAATATAGTTATGATTATAAACCATCTAAAAAACAAATGTGAATGTTTAAACTGTTTCTAAATATTTTTAAATTATAGTATTCTTCATGTGTAAACTCTTTTATTTATCACAAAATCATTCTTATGCATTAAAAATAAAATATCAATGGATTTAAATTTAATTAAATTATTTTCTATGTCAGTCAAAATGCATTATTAATCTGTAACAGTTATATAAGGCTTTATGATTTTATATTTTGCTATTCTAATTTTATATTTTGAATTAGGTTTTTTTTGTTTTGTTTTAGAAAAAAACATAAATTCATTATAATGTTTTGAAAAAGTAGAGTTGTGACGTTGGGCTATTCGCGGTTTTCTCTTCACTAACCTAGGGAATTTTAATTAAGATAGATTGCTTTTGCTAAACAACCTTTGCCCAACCAAAAATGAAACGTGAATATGTAGATAGAAAGCAGATAGAAATGAAGTGAAACAAGAGATTTAGGAATTATATAAACTCTGACTAAGTGTCGCGATAGAGAGGTAGAGGTTGAGTAATTCTGGTGTTCATCAATGGTTCCAGAGTCGGAGTTGAAGTCGGAGCCAAGAATTGTTACAAATTATCGGCTGGTTAATGTATGCTAGAAGTCAAGATAGCCTTAGTGGTAAGATATAGTTTATTACTGGTAGATCGAGTTAAGGCCTTGTCCGGGAGAGCATTTATAATTGTCGTTATATTAACAAGCAATTAATAAATATTGTGTTTATTGTTCTAACGCCTCTTTGATCGACTAATTACTTTTAGTGTTAAAACATTCAGTTTAGCTATGGCACAAGAGGCAAACAGAAATGATATGCCTTCACAGAGTCAACAATATTTGAGTAAATGTAGTAATAATTCTAAGGAATCGGAAAAAGAAATATGAATATATCTAAATTCTATTTCCAGTTTCAAATCAAATAATTAATAATGATTTGTAACCATTGAAATTATCCCAAAATTTAGTTTTTTGATTTTTCTTGTATAAAGTAATATTTTCAAATCGAATACAATTCTAACTTATGTGTTTTAATATAAAAAAAAACTACAGAAATTGAAATTCTGACTGTGTGAATAACAGACGCTTATCAAAACTTATAATATTGATAATCTAAACGATTTTTAAGAAATATGTATAAAAATGGTTTCTCAAATATATATGTTATGAAAAAAAATATGACTTAAAGCTTAAATTAAGTTTTATAGACTTACATTTTAATGCATTTGCCTTACAGGGTAGGCTCCAGTCTTTTGAAACGAATACATTTCCATTTCTGCATTCTGTTGAGGACTACAGAAATTTTTTTTATATCAATCAACAGTTACAAAAATGACACCCTAGAGTCACCCAAACTGCAAATTCACTATGTTTTGTAAATTCGTTAAATTGTTCTATTTAAAAAATATTGTCAAAAATAAATATTTCTTTTTAAAATTGTATTAAAATATTCTTAATGGAAATGATACCATAGAAAAGAAATTTTTTTTATAGAAATAATAAGAAATACGTTTTTTATTCTTTAAGTATTGAATACAGTTAAACAAATCTGCTTGGTATATTTTGCCTTGGCGTAATTCAGCACTTGGCGTGTGCCTAGCGGCTCTTTCTTTTCTACAGGCGCCAGAACTACAGTTTTACTTTACAATTCTATTAGTGGCAAGTGCATATGGTCCTTTTAAAAAAATATTGATATTATTATAAAATTGGGTAAAATAAACTTTAATTGCTTTCCAAATATTCAGTACACTTATTTCATTTTATGTCTGAATTATCTTAAAAAGTGCATTGAATTATAAATATATAGCATAGAACTGTGCTAATAAATATGATTAATTTGATTGTAAATAAAATGTTATACATATAGAATAAAAGAGATGGATAGTAGGAAAGTATTTGCTTTTTTAGTTTTACATAACTATACAGTGGTAGAAATTTATTAGTACTTTTACAACTTGATGAATTATATATAAATCTAACAGCATTTGTATTCTCTATCAAATACAAAAAATATTTACTATGGCTAGATTGTGCCGTCAACATTTGATTTCCGAAATACACATCAAATTTGTATTAAAATTAAAAACTATGACCTTTAAGAAAATTATACCCTAGGATATCTTACCCCTGTAGTAGAGCATTTCAAATCTACTTCAATTCATTAAAGAATAATCTAGAAGAAACACTATCTTTGGCAACTTTTTATTCTATGTGTATAATTTCTTACTTTTCATAACCATGCAGCATTATTCGAGGGAAAATCTAACGTACAACAGTTCTTCAAATATAGTAGACTCTAATATATCTTAAATATAAACAAATATATTTAAAAAAAAGTAAAAAAAAAAAAAAAATGTAATAATATCTCAATCAATTAAAAGACAGATTAATTTACATTAACTTACACTTATAAATTTTTTAAAAATAGAATTCTTTTTAAGCATCCTTACTGTTCATTCGTATTTGAAAAATAAGTATAGCAAAAAAAAAGTGGTCTGAAAATATTAAAATTCCACCTTACTGGTTTTTAAATACTATTGTGCTACTCTATAAAATAAAATGAAACATAACATAGATTTGCCCTATTTCTTTATTCAACTTTTAGAACAAACTAAAATAAATATATTTCAGACGAGGAATAATTTGGTTGCCATTTTACAAAAAAAAATTAATTAATTAAAAGCAATTGAAAGGTATTTATTTATCAGTAAATATCGTTAGCATAAAACACAACTTATTACATTAGTGAAAACCATTTTCAACGCTAATATACAGCAATTCCTAAAATATTGAAGGATCTTTTGAAGATATGATAAATGTAAAACATTTCAAGTATGCAAAGTCTTAAAAATATTTAAGTACTATTGCATTAAATATTCTTGCTCAAATTTACAATTTATAAATCTACAAATATTAGTAGACAATTTAAACAAATGATAAAAAAAATAAATAATAATATACTAAAAACCTAGGTATTTCTCTAACAATCACACAAAATTAAGATTTTAAAGAACAGTAATAAGTAAATATTTTCTAATTGTTAGAAAATCTCCCACTGTTAAATAAAACTGTTTCCATGATTTTTAAAATTTTCTGTATAACAAATAAATTTGAAGCCATAAACTTCAAACTTGATAGAAGAATGATAGAATACTTTTAAACCACATCACTCCAAAATTAAGATTTTAAATAAATATTTTGAGACAACAAGAGACGCGATAAATGTTGTGTGTATGATAATTTCTCAGCCAATAATATATTGTATAGTTTCAGTTATACCATATAACGATTTTTTTTTTTTAAAAAAAAAAAGCACAATTGGTCTACCTCCATTACATAAAATTTTAAATAAATGCGATTTTAAAAATATACTTCTATATTTCATCCAAATTTGCAAATTTATTTATACCTTATTATATTACTTTATTTAGCTTTGTGAAAGTTGTATAACATGCATCATATAAAACACACAGTTTCACATTAGGCAAGCATCTATATGATATTGTCCCCCGAAAAAATTTGCATTGTTTGATAGTCCTTTTCAAAATGTGTAAATTGTTGCCGCAGTAAGCTAGAGATCATTGTCGTAAACTCGCAGCCGGCGGTTTCCGATGAGCTGTGGGCTCGCAGCCCTGATACCACTGAAGACCTGCTGTGTAGCGGGGCTCGTTAAATATATCCAGATCCCAAGCCCTCCCGTCGGTGTGGTGTGAAAGCTTGGAGAATGAAGTGCCGGCTCAGATGTCATCTTCGTCACTTGATCGAAGTTGAAAATTACGGGGGCCGTAGTCAATAGTCCTTGTGTTGCTTTTCACAAACGTAAGTTCTCAGTGCGAAGTTAATGAACTGCCATTCGATGACTCCAATGTAACTTGCATGTTGAGCAACTTGCAGTTTCCATTTCTGCATTTGCTTCCTCTAAAGTAAAGAGTTCACGTCAATTTTTTTAGAATAAAAAAGTAAAAATGTTGCATCAATATATTAATTTTAATATTTATTTATATGTATAATAACTTCAAATTAAAATTTTTTCTAAGTTTATGTAATGAAATATAGAATTATCTTTGTAGTAAAATACTGTTTAGAGATGTAACAAACAATAGGTTTTCAGACCCGACATAAAATATGATAAAACATAAGAAAAGCATAAATTTCAAAAGCCTTATTCAAGAACAGAGGCCTGAACTCTACCTTTTGATGTCGATTCAATTTATCACAATATAGTGGTTAAATTAATGATAAAGGAGTATTTTATTAATACACAAATTTAGAGATAATATTTTGCGTTAATAACACAAAGCAGACTAATTTCTTAAAAAATAAAACTTCAGCTAATTAACATAAAATGTCATTTTATTCTCTCTCTCAATAATTATAGGTCAAAATTTAAAGTGAAAAGTATTTTCTTGAAAATACTTACATTTCTGCAGGGTAGATGACTCTAAAACCCTCCGAGAAGATGCTTGTTTGAGTTATCAGTTTCAATTATCGACGATGTATGAAATCATTGAGGGTTGTTTGGTTTTATTCTCGTCGCACAAGAAGCAACACGAGGGCTAGGACGATGTATGGAAACACTGTTAATATAATACACTAAACTGTCTTCAAAGTGGTTGGAACACGGTGCAAGAGAGAAACACGTGGATGAAAATTCCACTTATGACGAATTCATTGTACGTTTTTATGTGAGTGGGAATTTCTTAAAAGGAAATCTAAAGAGAACAGTTTTGTTTTACTACTCCCCCCCCCCCTCATTATTGAAACCATTTGCTGCGTAACACATTTTACAAAAGCAATGTTAAACAACACAGTTATTCATTTCGGCGAATTTAGTTATCTCGTTACTAAGATGTCACATGAATTTAGCCTATTGATGAATGGATGTAAAGTTTTAATGTTTTTTACTAACATAATTAACACTTTTTATTGATATAATGAATACTTTTTTATCAGTAAAACGATTTTTAAGATTTGAATGGTAAAGTATTAAACCAGAAATAAATGAATGAAGGATGATAATGTAAATGTTTCTCAAAAGCATAAACAGAATAGTGTAATGTTTAATTCCTTCTTCATAAGAAAAAGTCAGTGAAAAAGGATTCTGAGCATTCCTCTTGTCAACTCGTTGCGCGGAACGACATAATTTACGTAAACTCGCTAATGTGTGTGGTAGTTTTTAATCTAAATTTAATTTAACTCTTAAAGCTTGACTTATACTCGGTTGATTTTATAGTACATAAAACGAACAAACAGCGGTACACCACCGATGGTGCACAAATGCTACAAATAATATACGCAATATAAAACCGGTGATACATGTAGTCGCAAAGGTACCTTACAAACAATATCTGAGATGTTAACTCAGCTTCGTGTTTCTACTGGATGATGTTTCAGACACTGCAAAATTTTGAAGATATGTGACAATAATTGAGGAATGCCGAGCGAAAATCTATTTCAGGAAGGTTTCGAGAAGGGTTTTTGTTACTTGGGGTTAAAGCAATTGAAATGAAGCTAGGATCATTCAAATCAATAAAATTTTATCATTTAAGAAATCGAAAAATGTGTTATGAAATCGATGTAATCTCAAATTCAAAAGTTTACCTACACCACTTATGAAGTCAACTTTTCCTTAAACACTCAGTTTCTAACGCGTGATCTGCCTTTCTATTTTACTCTTTCGTTCAGTTGCAATAATAAGTGCAATATTAGTTGTAACTAGCTTAGAACCGCACTTTGATAAATTATGGAAGATGTAAAGCAGAAACACAAAATTAAAAAAAAAAAAAACTTTTAAAAAAATGTTTTGATAAGTAAAACAGATTATATATATATATGGAAGAAAAAGCAATTACAACTCTCGTTAAAAGTTCAACCATTTCCCATTTCGCTCAACCTCTTCTTTCTCTCCAAGACACGATTAAAACAAAAGAATCGAAAGTTAACCTAATTGTGGTCATTCACTGACCCTCCCTGCGGAAAGCGAAGAATCCTCTTAATGGAACTAATCACCGAGTGTAAGGAGAAAGAAGAATTCCGAAACAAAGGGAAAAAGCAGCTAAAGTAAACGCCTCAATTAAGAATGGTTGGGAGGGAAAGACGATCTTTAATGTTAGTATCGAGTACCGGCTGTCAAGGGTTAACTAAGAGGCCGAATTACATAATGTAGATGCGAAGGCCTACTGTCCCCTGGGGCGTTGGGAAACAGGTGGCTACGCAAGCCGAGCACGCGACTGTTACGAGGGGTCGAAAAAGGAAGTCCCGTGTCATTGTTTTCCGATTCAATCATCGCACTTCCCTCCGACCATAACAACTTTAACTTTGAGGAAGGGAGTAATTAGTAATACAGTGGTTTCCGTTTTTGTAATGACAGGACGATTTTAAAATTTGGTAGTTATTTGTTTGAAGTTACTCACAACTCAATAACATTCGAAAAACATTTGGATAATTATACGATAGCCTAAGGTGGATAGTAAATTGTATGAATTTCTAAAGAAGCAAAGATTTATAATTAAAGAATATGTCTAGAAAGCTATAGTTAGTTGTTGAATAGTTTTCATTTATTGCCTTAAATCTTAATTATTTAATGATAATACATTTCATTCATTCTGAGAAGAGTTTATACGAACATTTTTTAATGGTGCTAGATTTTTTGAAGGCGGTAGCTTGATGGACTCAGTTTGAGAGGATTGTTTATTAACATCGCACTTGGAAGCTACACAAGGTCTATTGGTGAGAAAAATTGTATTTTTTTTAAACCTCAGTCAAGGGACGAGGACAACACCTAATTTGGCATCCCTCTCTGCAAACTTCCACCCCACAGCAACTTGATGGACTTTGTCTAATATTGTTTGGATCATGAAAAATTGGAAGCAACATTAATTCAGTAAAACAGATCGATAGCTTAAGTAAATTTTGAAACAATAAATAAGAATTCAGAATTTTCTAAAATGTAGACCACATTATTCTCATAAGAAGTTGGAAAGTTAACCCTTAGTGATTACTTGATTTTAGAATAAGGATTATAGTAATAGACATTCTTTAGTTGATAGTTAAATCTACATCTTTAACATTTAAACATTTAATCTACTCGTATCTTTCCGTAGAAAACCATGTTATAATCTCAATTGTTTTAGCTAGATAAACGTCTTCCTCGAACTGCACAATTGTATATTAGCAATGAACCTCGCAATTTCGAACCTCGATCAGATAATGAGAACGAACGTTTTTTCATAAAGAATTACATCATTTCTTATTATTGATGAATCGCATAATCTTGGTATGATTTGACTAAACTGAAGAATATAAGATGTCTAAAATAAAAAAGGGAAATGTTGATAAATGTAAAAATTATGAAGGTATTATAATGATATAATTTCTGTTATTTTGTGTGACTAGTTTTCTAGTTTCCCCACCCCCTCTATTTTCAAAAAGTATTTCAATGGAATGGATCTCGCATTTCTTCAATTTATTAGCAAAGACAAATTAGTATGATTCCCTTTGATACTGAAATGTGAGCTTTTTAGTTATAAAATATATAGTCATTGACACACATGAGTGTTTAATTCATATACTTATTAAAATTAAATTACTATTAGTATAAGATTAAATTACTAATAGTGTATGAAATGAATGTGTTATCTCTCAACTTCAAAAAATGGCTATTTTTCACTTAATAAATCTGCATTACGAGCATGCATTATGTAGCAAATCATATGAAACACCATGGCAAATGTCTTATTTCTTTATATCATTTAAATTAATATGAATTTAATATGTAATGTCTTAAAAAAATTGTAAATACATAAATAAGTTGACAAAAAAGCAGATGTAACGTTAATTTACGCGAATAAAGCTCTAATTTTGAGTATATATTCATTATCTGGAATTTAACCCATCAGCAGCTTACATTATTCAGGCGTGGCCGTGGTAGCCAAGTGGTCATGGCTTCGGATTCGTGGCCGGCGGTTTTCGTTCAGTCGCGGATTCGATCCTTGGCCGCCAAGGACCTGCCGTGTAGCCGGGGCTTATGCACGTTAAATCTGTCGGGGCCCAAAGTCCTCCCGTGGCGTGGTGTGGATGTTAGGAGAGGGGGTACCAGGTCGTCCTCGTCACTTGACCGTGGTTCAAAATTACGAGGTCCGTCGCCAATAGCTCTCGTGTTGCTTCTAGTGCGACGTTAATAAAAAAAACTAAACTTAACTACATTATTCAGGCAAATACGAGCATCATGTTACCCCGAGATACCCTAGTGTTCTCTTTCTTTCCCATGGGGTTTACTGTCTTTGGCAAATGCGAATGACGCACCCCCGGTGTACCCTGGTGACCCTTCTCTACTTCGAACCTTCTTGTTAACCAACATGATCCTCCACCCACCCACCCCTTAATTTTTCAAACGTCTAGATCACACCTACTTCTGTTTTGGGGCAGCATAGCTGTATCTGGCTCTTGCGTCATTAAACTCCACCATTACTCTCTCACTTACACATCTTGAATTATAAAAATTACTTAGTTTTTGCTTATTATCGTATTACCATAATCCTTTTTTACAGCTAAGTCAGAATATGTTTTTAAAAAATACATTTGTACTTTTGCAAAAATTTAGATTTTAATTATGAAATAAAACTTTACTTCAGAATAGGTTCATTTATACACAAGTACTTTCGAAAGTGAACAATAATTACAAAAGGGAAACTTTCCAGACACTTCATAATAGTTATTATACATAATAGTTATTATACATACATATTAATAGCAAACGGTAGTGTAAGACATCATAAATTTTAGGCGGAACTCAATTGACCCAGAAGACGAATCACTGCAAGGTATATTCTGCATGAATATGTTTTGGAAATCGTGAATATAGTGTATCCTCGAAATGACTGTCTTTGGGACTTTAAGAGGCCGAATCACCTGGCCTCTCCTCTGAGGCCCCTACCCAAACTTGCGCAAAATACACTTTTGATTTCGTTAGTCTCCTATTAGCTTCACATCCAGGTCATTCCCTGAATAAGGAATTTTAAGTAAGGCCTCTTACCAAAATCAGCGTTAAGTCTCTTGGCACGCGATTTCTGAAATTGTATGCTTAACCGGAAGTCATCTTGGAATTATTTTTGGATTATTATACTTCGATTTTCTTTCTCCTCTTTTTTTCTCAGATTTTCTACTTTTGTTTTGCATTTCACGGACTTATCAATTACCGTTGAATAAAATCGTCAAAACAAAAAAAATCTAACTTTAGGTTGGTGTTGTTTAAATATCAGTTTCCAAGAAATTTACTTCAAATGTATTTAATTCAAGAAATGTCATCTATTGTCAATAACTTTAAAACGAAAAGTTTCCTAAAGATCTTTGTATTATGCTTCTTTTTCATCCTAAATCGTGAAACGAGAATTTAAAACTGAAAGAAAAATTGGACTCGAGAGAGAATCTAGACGGAGATTTAATGAAAATGTGTGTGAGAGCATTTCTTACACTTGTAATTAGTTCCTGGAAATTTATTCTGAAAAACATTTGGATATTCTTTTTTTACTTAAAAAAAAATCTCGATCAGTCTCTAATACCAATAAAAAAATATGTTAACTGTACATTTTAAATAGGTCGCCTGAGATTCAATGACAGGCTCGATGTCATCGGAAAACTTTGTTAAAATTAGAGAATCGAAATAAATCAATAGATATTTTTAAAAATGAAGTAAATCACATATTTGATGCTATTGAGCATAAAGAGACAATACGAAAGTGGTTCAAAAAGTACTTGTATTTGAAGGCAGGTGGCATCACTAAGGTAAATTGCTATAACCATTGGGTACTGCTACCTGTTAAACGGGGCCGAAACAAATGTGACATTGATTCATAAGTTAGTTTTCATTTGGTAGTCATTTGCTGCCAAATCAAAATTGGATTGCTGATGCGTCGAGTTATCACCGTCAGTGAGACATGGATTCATCATTATGCACCAGAAATCAAGCAAAAATCAAAACGTCGGTTGCTTTCGGTGAATCTATTCCAAAAGGAGAAAATGGTCTCATCGACCCGAAAAGTTATGGCGAAGAGTTTTTGAGGTGCGAAAGACGTCATGATCATGAATACGAGTAACTGAGACTTAGACATCTGAGTCGTGATGCTTATTAAAAACAGACAAGTTTCGAGGCTACGAGCACCATCTCTTGGAATTTCTAAGGATTTATTGAACGACCCTAGAAGCCTTTGCTGCTCTATATCCAATAAAACCAACCAATCAATCAATTGAGCTTAAATCTCACTCTCACAAAAACAGAACAAAATGAAAAAGGGGAAGAAAATCTATTAGAAAAACTAGCTGGACTCTTACAAATATAAAGCAAGTGAAAGGCCATCGAACCACGTGAAATCTGAACCGACAAATAAACATATCGAAAGAACGAAATGTGAGACTTTTAACATCCAATTCACCATCAATACGTAAATTACTATGACATCCCATAATCATCTTGCTATCCTCGTACAACTCCCACCGCTTATTTATCACGAATGTTACCAAATTAAAAGTCGGGGAAGGTTGACCATGAAGCAAGCTAACTGAGTGATTTCCGGTTGTAGAGCTTGGATGGTTTTTATCTTTTCGAGTCTCGTTTGGAAGGGAGGAATTGTGAAACGGGGCCGATCTTACCACCTGTCGCAAAATCGCACCCCGCGGCTTGTGCACTTACACCCCACTGCTGTGACCCCAACTTGCCAGTTCACTGTCTCGTCTCTCCCCCCCCCCCAACTTTCACATCACTTTTCAACCTGGAATATCGTCGTGAGGAGGGAGAGAATTTTAAGTATGGGGGGTTGGTACAACCTGGTGAATTGTTAGAATCATCCCCTTTTTTCATTCAAAGGGATCACGCAATTGCTAACGCGTATTTTACAACTATCGTTTGCATTCTAATGATGGCTCGTCTTTAAAGCCTTATAGCTAGAGAAAGGATAATAGATTGAGTTGTGATTATCAGTGTTATTGAGTAGGGGAAAATAGATTTTGCAGTAACTTTTAGAATTGAATGATTAAAAATGATTTTTGTGCGTCATAACTGTGTTAGAAGGAAAAAAATTTAGCAAATCCTTTCTGCATTTAAACGTTCATTAACTTGCTTTTCGAATAAAAAGTCATGCTTCTTTTGGCAGTAGGGGCAAAATTAAAACGTATCAATGCTAATATAATCTTGAAAAGTAAAAATAATCGTATCTGGTTCTTGTCAATAGCGCAATGAGGCTTGTTTTGATTCACGTGTGTCATTATATTTTAAGATTTACTTAGTTTCATATCAATTTCCGAACAGTCCATTATGTATGACTTCGTTTTGTTACAAATTTGCTTTGATTATTGGTTGGTTTTACGGGATATAGAGCAACAAAGACTATTATCACCATTTTTATTTTAAATGGAGAATTTCAAACGTTCTAATTCTGAAATAGCATAGTATTAGCTAACTATATTTTGTCTTTTTAATATCTAAGTAATTTTTTTTTATCTTCAATAAAAAGAAATTCTTAAGGGAAAGAAAACCAATGAGCTTGAAAATTCATTTGTATTAATTACAATTGTGAATAGTTTTATTTCTCTCTCCATCCCTTTGTTCTTTATTTTTTTTTCATTCCTTCTCTTTTCTTCTCCGTCCCCCTTTTCCTCCATTATCCTCTTTCTTCGTTTTCGTTCTCTTTCTTTCTTTCTTTTTTTTTTTTTTTGGAAAGCGTATTATTATAAATATTACAATCCTCAAATAATGTAGCTATATCATTTAGATATATTGTAAAGATATATTTGTTAGTGAGTGAATTCATTAGTTGCTGAATTAAAACAAAAAAAATTACACGGAATAATTTTTCATTAACATAAATTAAAAAAAAAATATCTTTGGAAAATCAATAACCGCTTAAATGTTTCAAACTAATCATAGCATATAACGTTTGCATCCCTTTTCCTCACATCATCGTTGTGGCCGCGTTAATCTAATGGTCATAGTTGTGAACTCGCGGCCCGCGTTGTTTCCGTCGAGTTGTGGGCTCGAATCCTGATTGCATGACGGGGATGATGCACGTTAATTCTGTCGAGGTTTTTAAGTCCTCACGTTGTCTTGATGTGGAAATTCGGAGAGGAGGGGGCCGACTCGGGTGTCGTTCTCGTTACTTGACTCATCTCCATTAGTCTTTGTGTTACTTCAAAGCGTGACGTTAATAAACAGACAGAAAATGCATCATAGATAAGAAAAAAAAAAAAAAAAAGGGAATGTTCTCTTTCACACACGATCAGTTTTTATCTTGATGCTCGTAGAATAAAAACGCGTACACATTCCCTCAAGTATAAGTTTTTAAAACAGAAGAATCTTAGAAAAAACTATTCAATAAAATATTTTTTGATTTTTGTAATTTGGAGTAATGAAATTCACAATTCCATTAAACATTATCATTGCATTTTTTTTCTGTTAAAACTGAAGGGCGTTAGTTACCCCTAATTATAAATTACCAGAAAACAATTACAAAATTAAAAACCCTTATTTCCTTTAAAGCTTACTATTTTATTATCCAAGCATATAATTTAGTTCACTTTTAATAATTATTCTATTGTGCATTAAGACATGAAAATACGAATACAAATATAAGCGAACAATTTTCTTCAAAAGAAAAGAAATAAAAGTTAGTACAACAGACAAATATTTTTCATGACAAGGGACACAAAAATTAAGCAAAATTAAAATTTGGGAAGTTAATATTATTTCACATGTGAAAATATTGTTACTTTATCTCCATTGAAGGTGACGCGTGTCTTTGTTTCCTTTATTTCCAAAAAAATCTTTTTCGAATAATTTAATTAAGGTTGGTTGGTTTTTAATTTTTGGCAATGTTTTCTAAGTTAAAAGAAGTTAAAATTGTAGCTCAAGATAGAGAACATAATAAAGTTTATTCAAATTATATGTATGGGGGAAATTAGTGTAATTTGAAAATTGAAATACGTTTGGTTGGGAGTTTTCCCCAATCAAAATATAAATAAGGAATTAAGTGTACTTTGTAAAATAATAATAATAATAATAAAGCAAAATACGATTATCGTTGTTTAATTGAAAGCAATTTTTCGAGAGAACTGATGCGAACTCTTAAAAAAGGGAATAAATAAAATTAAAGGTGTTATAGAAATTAGAGATATTACTAAAAAATGTAAGAGATTATGAAAGTATTCATAAAAATTCAAAGTATGGTCAATGTAATTATAGTTAAATTGAAAATGCAAGAAAATGTAAAAAAATATATCAATATAAGAATGATATATTACTTTTTAAATTTAAAATTACTTAATTTGTAATTTCAAAACTAACTTATATTTAACTGGTTTTGCTAATTTTCCTCAGTGCTAAAATTTTCATCAGTAAGTATGAAGGAAGCTTATCTATTGATATTTAATTTGAATTTCAGAGTAATTTCTGCTTTCATTTTGTAATGTGTGATTAATGATAATTATATTACATGTGAAACAATTATTTCTTTTTCCATACTGGGTTTTATTTTTATAATAAAAACAATATTATATAATAAATATTGATTTTAAAATAAGTAAGACTTCGTGATTACACTAATTCCGTATTTGTTGTTCTGAAAAGGCACTTATTGGTTTCTCGTAAATAGAGGACAAAGCTTGTGTTAGATTTAAAGACTGGAAAATTGGGATGCCTGAAAGATGTGATTTGACTCCCCATATTGAGCTGTGGTATGTTTAGGGAGCACTTAAAGAAAATTAGGGCGTGTCGTGTTCAGTTAATAATGCCTCTTTAGCTAACCATTGCAAGCGAAGAGGGTAAGAAAACAGAGGATAAGTTCCTTCAAGATTTTAGAGTGTTTACACTCGTACAGTTGACTCTGAACAAAAAAAAAAAAAAATCGTTTGTTTGTTATATTTTTCTACCAGAAAGAAAATTTGAGGGTATTTTTTTAAAGCAACACAACAATGTTTAAATAAAATTTTACTAGAATGATAAAAATAATGGAAAATTAATTTCAAGTATTTCGCTTATATACAAGATAATTTTTTCACGTAAATTGAATAATTTATGTTAAAATTGTATCGCGCTTTTTCATCATATCCAACAATGTACTTTTACATTATATTTTAAAAGAAAATTGAGCTCTAAAATTATACTTTAAAATATTTATTACCATTGGTCAATTACAATAAGATTATATATTCTATTACGAAATTATTTTTACAACAAATTTTAAAATTTTGCATTATATAAATAAAGCTTAAATTTGTTGATTGTATAATGTTGTTTCTTACCTTTCATTTTAAAAAAAATCTAAATATATATATTTTTTAATTTCTTAAATATATCTCTCTCAACGATCCAAATATTTTTTTCTCTTTTAAAATTAGAAATGCTTAATATTGAGATTCTGAATTTATTATATGAAATTTGAATGTGCATAAACTATAAATACTTTATTATTACTTTGTTATGAAAAATCTGTTATTGTAAGAAAAATAATTTAAAGAATAATAAATAAGACAAAGAAATAAATCATTCAAGAGAAAAATGGAACGAAGAAAATTAGTTGCTCAGAACATGCTTTGATACCAAGGATCCAAACCTTTGCTTTGATTTTTTTATTGATGTGATTCAAAATATTTCAAAATTGAAAGTTAATATACGGAGCATTGATGTCAAATCTATAATGAAAGTCGAACAATGCTATTTATGTATTTTAATGTAATAGAGAGAGAACTAGGATGTTAACATTTCGAATTTCTAAAAAAAAAAAGCGCTTTTCTATTCTTAAACTAAGCAATTTGGTTTTACGAAGAATGTTATGTGGCTTAAGATTGTTGAATGAGAACAAATACCTTGTAAACTGTCTTAAGTATCAAAATAAGGAGTGATCTTTGATTAGTGAAACGTCATAAATATATATATAAAAAATAGATTTACAAAAATGCATTATTGCATTTTTTTTTTTTTTTTTTTTTTTTTTTTTTTTTTTTTATTTTGCTCTTAACAAATTAAAAGAAAAAAAACTTAATTAAAAGGATACAAAAATTATACACATAGTTTTCCCATTGAAGTGATACAAAGCATCGCTGCATTAAAAATCTGACGTCCGCAGCATTAATGGCAAATCTATATAATAGTATTTAAACATCCAGAAACAACCCCTACAATGGCAATGCCATTTTCCCATGAACATGTCATTATTCAATGTAATATACATAAAAAAGAACTGGTTTGGCATCTCTTATCCAGAGCCAGGTGGCATCAAGCCCACACACATGAGTAAAATGTCTCTTTGAAAGCTGCTTTTAAATATACTTTTAAAAAAATGATTCAAATAATAATTTTAAAAAAAACTGAAGACTGGTTATAACGAAGAAACAATTTTTTTGAAGCAACGCAGATAGGAAATACTCACGATTTTGTGATTTTTCTTATTGTTTCAATTTCATCCTTTTTCACTCCTTATTAACGTAGAGTATCAATGTACACTTGTACAATCGACCGAATACTTTAAACACGATCAGCTACTATTTATGTGGGTTTTTATTTTGAATGTAACATATTATTCAAAAAACCAAATATGATAATAAATTAAGGATAAGATTTTCACACAAGTTTTTGTTATATCGAAATACAACCAATAAGAATGAGCGTTTCCTATACTGCTAGTAAAATAAAATACAAACAAACAGCTCTCTCTTCTCTACTTTAATAAGAATAAATCCGAAATCAGTAGAGGTTTATATTCGCATTGAGAAAGTCCTGAATTTTCCTTTCAACATTAAATAACTCTGTATTGAAGATCCTTTTCTTTTTTGATTATCATGTATTGTAAAGACTTATATAAAATTACTTCAGATGCTATAAAAGCAAGATGTATATAAGTTATTGATATTGCATTTACATAACATTACTCATTTATTCTCTTTATTAACATAACTTTGGGTCTATTTTTAGCATTATTATTATTATTTTAAAGAGTATAAATCATATTTTTTTTCCAGTATTTTTAAAAGTACTGTTTCATTAAAAAAACTTATAAAATTCTCGAACTTCTATGTTACTCCCTAAGACTTAAAAAAAAAACTTAAATATTAAAATTTCCCATTAACTTTTTTAAATATTTAATTTCTTATAAAAACAACTTTACTGTAAGAAAATTTGCTTTAGAATGAAATTTACTTTAATAAAAAAAGTTCCAACAAATACAAAACTTAACATATGTTTAAATACAACACGGTAATGCCACGGTAATATAATTTTAGCAAAGACAATTTTGAAATCCAGCATGAATAATTTGGTAGGCCGAAAAGGTCGAAATCCAGCGATAAACTTGCTTCAGGGTTTTTATTTAAATTTTATACCGAACGACTTTATAATCCGTATAAATGCACAATGTTTCTAATTTGTGATAAATGTCTCATATTAATTTGTTACATCTCCATTCATGTGTCAAGTTTAATGACAAAGTTCAAGCGAAAAGAAACAAGTAAAATTTTTCAAAAATTTTATCAGTGAAGATCAAAGGAAATTTTTTTTTTTCTTACGTGTGTACTCTTCCTTTAAACATCAGTTACGTCTGTCACGTTCTACTGTAATTCGTAATCTATCACTTAGTTGGCTGGAGGTATAATCAAAAGCAGCTTCGACTGCGAGAAAAAAATTCTTAAGACCTGTTAAAACACGAGCCAACTGCTAAGAGCAGAATTTGATGAGGTGGATAAAAAAAAAGGTTTCTAACAATATTCTTTCTTCTCTGAATGTTTTAAATGGTATGAAAAATTTGTTGTCTTGTTTTTCAGAAAAAATAAATCATTTAATGTCGTTCTGTATTCAGTCATTTTTTTTTTTTTTTCACATTTTTTTTAAAGAGCTTTTATTTATGTTCTCCTGTAGAAATATTTGAGCAAAATTAAATTGTCTTTTCATCAAGAAAATATTCGAGAAAGTGATTCTCAGTCGAAAATTTTCTTGGCTCTGCATTTCGATTTTGCAGAAACCATAGTCTGCGATATATAAATTATTTATAGGCGCTTTAACCCACGATTAATCTCCACATTACGTTTTATTAATTTGTAAACAACACAAACAGTTTTTTATAAATTTGACTTCGGGGGGGGGGGTAGGGGTTGATGTTTAATTAACATTTTCAAATTCAGGGGGTTGATTTTGTTCTTGTTCAAATTTAATTTACAGAGTTTTTTTTCCAAAAGTAAACTCCTCTTGTTTCTTTTTTAAATATTAGCTTTCTGTTCTTTTTCTTAGTTTCTGTGTGCTTTAACGAATTCTGCTGGAAAAAATTGACACCAAACTTAACTTTCTTATTAAATATAATTGTATATATATATATATAAGTTTCTACTATTGCTGGAAATAATACATAAAAAAAGAGCAAAATAATTGTACAAATGATATTATGGTAATTTACAGAGTCAAAAGAGTATTTAAAACCTTTTTTTCTTTTATCAAAACACAGTCAACAACATTTGTCTCCGCTGCAGAAAATAATCGTTCTATGAAATACACAAGGTACTCATATCAAACGTGTTTTTTTTTTTTTTTAATTTACATAAATTAAATGCGAAATTTCTTCACAAATTTCTTAATCCTCTCAAACTTTTATCCCCAATCTGTGTAGAATCTATTTTGAGACGGAATTATGGAATTTACACTTGCCTAGAGCTAATTAAAATTAATTACAGATAGATAAGATATGAAAGACATTTAAGATAGATAAGATATGAAAGACATTTAAGATAGATAAGATATGAAAGACATTTAAGATAGATAAGTTATGAAAGACATTTAAGATAGATAAGATATTTTAAGAGCTTTAAATACTAAAAATTAGATGCTTGAAAAGTACTGTTACAAGAAGAGATTTTCAAATATATATTATATGAAGAACTTATAAATTTTTGCTCAGCACTTTGCTGATATTGTACTAATTGAATACTTTGAGATTGAACTACTGTATTCTTATAATTATAAAAATAAACAATGTTTTAATAAATTTAGAAAAATTTATTTATTTTTAAAATTTGAAGTTCATATGCTTTAGATCATGAGAAATAATTAAATCAGAAAGTTTTTTCTCAATCGACCGTCTGGATGGTGGTGGTGGGGGGGGGGGGGGAATGGTTTCGGTTGACCAATCAGGGGGTAGTAGTTTGAAATCTGAATTTGGAGCGGGAAATTTTACCTCATCTCTCAGTGAAGCCATAATCTGTGATCGCTGTACCCTAGTGGATATGGCTTCGGATTCGTGACAAGCGGTTTTCGTACAGTCGTGGGTTCGATCCTGGGCCTCTAAACACCCGCCGTGTAGGCGGGGCTGATGCACGTTTAATCTGTCAAGGTCCAAAGTCGTGGCGTGGTGTGGAAGTTAGGAGAGGGGGTGTCAGCTCAGGTGTCGTTCTCATCACTTGGCCGAGGTTCAAAATTACGAGGTCCGTCGCAAATAGCCCTCGTGTTGCTTCTAGTGCGACGTTAATAAAAACTAAACTAATCTGAAACCCAAAGCTGGGAATGTGATTGGTCAATAGGGAAATATCCTTTCGATTTGGGGCAGAGTTTGCAACAAAAACAATCAAATAATAACGAGTGTCAGTCCGGTGGACTTTATACTCAGTATGTGATTTCCCTTTAGCTAGAAATTTAAAAAAAAAAGTTAAACTATCATATTACTAATTACATATAAATTTAAAACATGAATGAAAGAAAGAAAATGGATCATATATTTACAATGAGTAATGAGATTTTTCATAAAAGATTTTATAATTTTTGATGCAGATTTTGAATTTGGAAAAGATTTTCAGAGGAATTTTTCCTTTTCTCGGTGAGGTTGAGAACGAGGAATCTGATTTTAATTTATACATATCCTATCTCATACTTAGAAATCATTATATTTTTAGCAATTGTTACAAGATTAAAGTCTAATATACACCTTTCTAAAATGCTTTTAATATTATGTTCAGATTTTCTGAAAAATTTATTTATTGCCTTTCTATTGATTGATTAATTGTTTATTAAAGGGACACAATGCCCTGTGAGCAACGTTTTTTAATAAGATATTTACATGAAAAGTTATATTTATCATATTTGAACACAAAGGAAACATGTATTTCAGGACGAAATTTTTTTTCAAACAAACAGTTATTTAAATTTTTTATAAATTTTCAAAAAATTTCAATATTTCGTAACATTTCTACTACTTCTATAATTTTTGATATTTTCTTAAATTTTCTATTCTCAACTCCTGAGAAGTATTTCTCACAACTGTGTGCTTGGATGTAATTATACTAGGGCTGTTTGATACTTTACAATTTTTTTTTTTTTCTATCAGACGCTACGAAAAACTGTTAAAGAACACCAGCATCTAATTTTGTGGAGTTTTAGGAAAAACAACTATTTATCTAAATCTTTATTCCATGCTCAAAATTGTCAAACATATTACGGATAACAATCAGAAAAAAAAAAAAAAAAATCGCAACATCATAATTGCATTTTTTTAAGGACATGACTACCATGAAAAATAAAATACTGAGAAAAAGTAGATATAAGGTAATATATTTTTTCTTTTCGATATTTTGGTCATTTTATAGGAACTGTGTCCCCTTACCGTAGCACTTAGAAAGTAACGCGAGGGCTGTTAGCGTAAGATTTCATAATTTTGAGCCACCGTCAAGTAACGAAGCCTACACCTGAGCTGACACCCCACTTTCCTAATTTCTACATCAAACCAACTTGAGGACTTGGAGCCTCGACAGATTTAACATAAATCAGTCCACCCACACGACAGGTCTTTAGTGGCATCAGGATACGAATCTCCGGCTCAACTAAAACAAGATCACGACCTTGAGTACTGGACTACTACGGTCGCATTTTTCCTCTCATACTTCAATTATAACGTTTATCGAATTTTCTAAGGAATTTTAAAATTTTCTCGTAACAAATCTCTCTCTCTTTTTTGCTTTTGAAATATGAATACCTGAACACCTTCCCCCCCACCCCGAGGAATGATTCATTCTAAAGTTACTCAGAATTAAAGAAATTAATATGTATAGTTAAGAATCAGTTTTTCATAAAATATATATGAAAATATAAAATTTCGCAAGCATTTTATATCGAGCAGGAACAACGACCTCCCTTATCTCAATAACAATATTTTCCTAAAGGAAATATTTAAAATTCGGATGATATTAATCTGAAAATAACGTGCCTTGACTGCTCTAAATACCCTGACAGTAAATTTTTTTGTATGTGAATGTTTATATATCTTTCAAAATGTAAATTTAAAAATGCTTGATCTTTTTCTTTGATTATTTATTTATTAAACATATTTAAAAGCAACACGAGGGTTATCGGTGACGGATCTTGTAATTTTGAGCCTCAAGGTCAAAAAGAACGAAGAGGACATCTGAGCTGGCACTCCCTTACTAAACTTCCATACCACGCCGAAGAGAAGACTTGAAACCCTTAAAGTTTTTAAGTGCATCAACCCCGCTACATGGCGTCTTTAATGGGACCAGGACTCGAACCCACGACATGACTAAAAGAACGCCGGTCGTGATCTCGCGATCAAGACCCCTCGGCTACCACGGCCAACTTTAAAAGTGCTCAAAATGTTAATAAAAACGCAAATTTCGAAAAAGATTGTTTATGTATTTTTAAACTAATAAATCATAGATACTGTGCATATCTTCTCGAGAAATTATATTCTTTTTTCTAAATATTCTCAAAGTATTACATAAAATTTGATTTTTTTTTTATTTAAAACTATTTTTAGAAAAACCGTTTGATGAAAACGAAATAAACTTATTTTAGTAGTTGGCACCAGTTTTTTAAAAAGAGATTTAGAATTCCTTATAGTAAATAAAACTACAATTATATTTATTTTTGAGAGAAATACACATTACGAACATAATTTCTGGAAAAATTGTTAATAGAAATTGTAAGTTACTTTGAAATTATGTTTAATTAACAATATAAATATATAAGAAGTGAAATTGATTATATATATATATATATATATATATATATATATATATATATATATATGTGTGTGTGTGTGTGTGTGTGTGTGTATCGACATTTAAAAACTGCAAAATTTAGTAGTACTTTATAAGCGTTAAAACTTTATCAGCCCTATTTAACCCAGGTGGCTGCTGTAGCCGAGTGATCATGGTCGAAAACTCGCCGCTGATGTTCTTACGCACAGTCATGGGTTCGAGTCTTGATGCCCCTGAAGACCCATTGTGTAGCGGGGCTGATGCTCTTAAAATCTGTAGAGACTCCAATTATTCCCAGTAGCATGTTGTGGAAGTTTGAAGAACGAGCTGCTAACTCAGGTGCCATCCTCGTCACTTGACTGAGGCTCAAAATTACGAGCTTCGTCATGCAATGTTGATAAACAATCAATCTATCTATCTATTTAACCCAGTAAATTCGTTCAAAACAATTTAATTTTTATATTAATTCCATTTTTAAATCGATATATTTTTTTTCGCTGTATCGTGATTTGCCCATCCTTGATCCAAGAGCGCCTCTCATTCTTTTATTTTTAGTCTGTGGGACTACTTCATTCATCGGTATTAAATGACGCTTTAAGGGGTTTAGTGGTCATTCGAGTCTCGAGCACAATTAGCACGTGACCAGCGTCGTGAATGGAGTGCGAGAGCCGGTTGCGCGTCAGCACCTGGTCGCCTGTCGAAACGGCAGATGGCGAAAAGCGTGCGTGACCAGCACGCGACCGCGGCACGCGCCCCAATTGGATATTTAATCAGTTTGGCTTCTAGCGGCATCGCGACGACCGGTTGCCAATGGGTTACTCGCAATGATTGTTGACCTTTTGGGAGGCAACAACGTCGTCTTCTAGCAGCCAAGGCAAGTGAATGAATGTGCTCCGGGCACATTCATTCATTAGACGAGCTCCAGCTACAGAAAAAGTGCAGAGATATCGGTATTCGGAATGTGCTGAAATGGTTTTTCGCTCTTGCGTGGATTCCGATGGTATTTTCGCGCATAGCAAGGAGCTATTTAGAAAGCTGTTTTCAACAACAAAATAATTAAAACAGAAGTTAGGTATATAATGAAATAATGATGGAAAAATTACAAGAAATTGATTATATAATTAATATGCATTTTTTCCACAAATATATAAAATTTTATTTCACTTATGTTATCTTAATAACGAGGCACTGAAACGATTTTACGAAAGTTTCAGTAATTTGTTTTTGTTGTTACACATTATATAACAGTTCATTTTTCACATATTATTTTAGTAAAAATGATTTATTAATTTCTGTTGCAAGTGCGAATGAGTTTCAATGCGAAAAAATAGTATAATAAGTTCCCTATCAGTTTTTATTTCTAATCACATAGATATAAAAAAAAAAATTGCATTTTAAGACTAATTTAAAATAAATTTATGACACCTGTGAATTCCAACAAACTTCATAATAATTATGATGACAGATATAAGCGCAAAGTAAGGAATGTACGTGAACATTTTCATAAAGACATTTGCACTTAAATTGCCATAACAGGAATAAATTGAAAAGAATTTTTTTTTATGATGTATGGAGTGTACTTTTTAAATTTAAATGAATGTTAACATTTCGAATTCATTTATAAAGCCGATGAAAAATATGCCAATGTAAATGACAGGTTCCCAGCCTTTTTTTGGGGGGGGGTTCAACCTCCTCGTCTTGGAAAAAAAAATTACTTGTAAAGAGGAGGGAGAGGAAAAAACCGACTCCCGTCTTCGAAATCAATAATGTTGCGAGTTTTCAGATCTTTCATAGATATTTAAAAATGCTTCCGGAGTCAGAAAAAGAAAGTAAGCCCTCAGAAACAATTTTTCCTCTCTTTTGAATGCATTTTATTGCATGCAATTAAAAGTAATGTTCTTGCTATGAGAAGAAATGTAGGAAATCCCATAGGATTAACACTACGCTAGGAAATTCGTGTTGGCGTACTGAAGGAAGCCTTAATCTTATTTTGACCTGTCCGAACTTTTAAGTATAAACTTTGTTGATCGAGTCAGAGCATATGCATACACATGATAGAGCTCCGTGTATAATCAAAAAGGTATGGGGGGGGGGAACCTTCATATATTTTCTCCCGACCTTCTTTTAATATAGACTGATCTTGCTTAACAGACATTTATGATTATTTGTGGAATTATGTGCTCGATGATTTTTAGTATAAATTGAGCCTCTCATCACGTTCTAGTGAGTATTGTCCAGAGAGGGGCAGTTGAGGGAGGCTGGCTTTAAGGTTGATTTAGGAAAGCGTCCCTAAATCAGTCTTAGACCAAACACGCCCCGTTAGATCTTTTCTACGCCCACTTGTGAGTGGTAGCTACTCCGCAGGGTAAAGGGATGCTGCTACAATTTTAGGAAAATATAAATATCTTATTAGTTTCCCTTATTTTTCAATGATTCTTTTATGCTGTTAACCACCAAAATACGAGTGTCGTTCAATAACTCCTTAGAAATTCTAAGAGATGGAGCTCGTAACATCGAAAGTAGTTAGATTTAGAAAGCATCATGACTGACTTGACAGCTGTTTAAATTTCAGATACTCATGACACCTTTCTCACCTCGAAAATTCTTCGTCATAATTTTTCCTGCCGATTAGACCATCTTCATTTTTTTGGAAATGATTCACTGAAAGCAACCCAACATTTTGATTTTTGCTTAATCTCCGGTGCATAATGATGAATTCATTTATCATCGGTGGTGGCAACTCGACGCAAAATGACGTCGACAGCTCGACGCTGCAGCAATCAAATTTTGATTTGGTAGCAAATGACTACCAAATCAAAACTAACTTATGAATCAATGTCAAATTTGTTTCGGTTCCGTTTAACTGATGGTAGCACCCAATGGTAACAACAATTTACCTTAATGATGCCATCTGTCTTCAAATACAAGTGCTTTTTGAATCACCCGAGTGTTTCATATTTAAGAAATAGCTTGTCATATAACACTATAATCTTAAGTTCAATAATTAAACAATTGACAAAAACAAATCAGGAATAATTTGAGCTTAAGAAAATTCAAATTACTCCGAAATATCACCCCAGTTTTATAATTCAGTATGAAGTAGTTTAAAGTCTGTTTCGAGTATACGTACTTGTAGTTATGCTTTCGAATTATTTCCTCACCCGACAAAAAAAAAAAAAAGGCAAAAAATAATTCATAAGAAATTATTGCATCTCCCAACTTCCTCTTTAATTCTTGCCATTCTTTACATAGTTCACTTCTCCAATAATTATCACTCTCGTTGAATCTAGATATGAGTCAGATAGAAGACAGGAAACCAAATTAAAAAGAACTTATAATACCCCTTAATTCAAATAATCGCTCCATTCTAGTCAACAAATCAAGCTTACAGAGCTGTTATCTTTCCTTTAAGCGGTTGTAAATGAGAGAATAAATTCTGAAATGACTGCATTACGAGTGTTTTTTCCCACACTTTCACTGTTTGCAATGACCTTCCAAGTTTATCAAATAGATGCTTGGTCAAGTTCATGGTTATCATTAGACTAAAAAAAAAACGAAAACTTCTTGCATCATCTTATAAACCTTTCCATTTTAAGCTCTGTTGTAGTTTGAAACCGAAACATGTTTCCACAAATATTAATGACTCAAAATAAGTCAAGTTTTTATTAAATGCATTATAAGAGACAGCATTTTTTGACTTTTAAAGACTACTATTCAGATTCAGTTAACATTTTTTTTTATTTGGCATTTAGATTTAGTATGATTAGATTAGACTCTTACAGCTTTTCTTATGCAAACAACTGTCATTTAACTTTTATAATTCAAACCAATTCTATTTTCAAGACTCGAGTAATTGAAAAAGAAACTCTACTAACACATATGCGATGGATGTGAATTCATTTTCAATGATTGTTTAAATTAGCAAGCCAGCACTTCTATAAGCAAATAAGTGTTTTTATAAATTGAAAAAAAGAAAACTACTAAAAGTTTCAGATTGTATAAGACCGATATCAGAAAATAAAATTAAATAAAACATGACTAAATTTATTTGTAATCGTAAAATTATTAGCTACAATTCTTCTAAATTAAAAATTATAACGTGAAAAGATATAGCTCTGCTGTTTTTCGTTGATTTAATTGGTGAAATGAATTAACACACATAATGTTTATGATTAATACAATAAAGCACTGGTTAACAAACTTTATTAACTCACAGCACACTAGATGATCTAAGGTTTTCCATCGAAGCCCTCTCTTTGTAAGTGCACGACTAATCATAATTAATAAATAAATCTATGAAATTACCCGGCGTTTCTGAAGAAACTCAGAGGTGCAAAAAGATACTCCGTACAGCTGGGGTTGATGTATGTTAAATCTGTCAAGGTCCAAAGTCCTCCTGAAGGCGTGGTGGGGAAATTTGTAGATGTAGATCTCAGCTCAGGTTAAAAATTACGAGGTTCGTCACCGATAGCCGTGTTTCTTCTGTGTGTAGCGTTAATAAACACCAAATCAAACCAAAGATATTTTTCAAACACTTATAGAATTAATAATTTGACAAGGGAATGTGACTTAACTAAGTGATTGGGGATATACACGTTGAAAATTTATACTTTTCTACATCAGCATCACGTTTTCTATTCACCCGAATCACTTTTTACTTAGTCCTTTTTTTAATAACAAAGTACTTTTTATTCAATGAATAAGTAATTTTGACTGTAATACTGAAAAGTAATACTGGTACCCGAATCCACTAAATGCAATCTAACAAAATAGCTACCAAAGTTTCTTATCATGAAATTATAATATAACTCATTTTTGATCACTATAGCGTTCATTACAATATTCTAGATTTCAAACAAAATGTTACACTATTGATTGCCTCGTGCTTATTTTTAATCAATGCATTTCAGATGTGGGATTTTTATTATTGCGTTGCTTTAAAGACTTCAAAGAATTTGGCACATTGATAATGATTATGCTTATCATTTATGCTTCTCTTTATAATTAATGATTACGCTTATGTAATCACTAGCTTGGAAATATTTGCAATCCAAGCCAAATACTTTATGCAGATGTGAGACTACTCAACTCAATATTCATAACTAATCAACTTTAATCATTACCTTAATTTTCATTTATAAATCAAAATTTAAATTTTCACTTTCGAACTAACATTATCATTCTTCCGATTCATTAACAACAAATTGCTCTGGAAGAAATATTGACTATTTTAGTTTCATTACATGACATGCATTAAATTTCTTTATTAAAATTTTTTAGTTTCTTCTGTTTCTTGAAGGTACGTATTAACTTTTTTGACTAATCAATTGGGTACGGTTACGTAATAAATGCGTCTGGCCAAAGGCCTAGATTTTTGGAAGAAAATATAAAAAAAATGTGAGAAAAAAAAAAAAAAAAAAACTTCGTCTGCTGCAGAATTTTCATCGGAGCATGTCTAGACGTCCGAAGGGGATCACCACGTGTTATGCGTTCCGTATTTAAACATTCATATCATAATCCACACTCAAGATTCTTCCGAAGCTTAAACTGTCAAATAGCTATGCGAGTGTAGGTAATCTCTCTTTAACTATATTTTTGTACTCGTTTATAGTTCAAAAACTGGTTTTTTAACCATTCCTCCAAACCATTTTAGAAATTTAAACTGGTGACATGGCTTATAGTTAATTGATCTGTCTGGCCATGTTTAGAATCTTCCCAAGATGAATTTCAATTACATAATAATTTACATCTTTTATTTCTTTTCTATTCAAGATGAAAATTTGAAACATAAAAATGAACAAAGCTGTAACCACCTGTTCATTTGCAAACTACTTGCTGTGCATGGTTTGATAAGTGCCCTTGGTAATATTATACAAAAGTAACCTCTTTCTAAGCGTCAAATCCTGAAAATGCCCCTTTTTCTCAACAGCTAAATTTGGAGAAAGAATTATAATTGAAATAAAAGGAACATTTATCTTTCCAGTCCAGATAGTTATCGTTAATCTAATATATATCTATCTATATATATATATATATATATATATATATATATATATGTATATATAACACATCGATCAATAACTCCCGAGACTAACCCAGAGATGGCACTCGTAGTAAACCAGTAACCAGGTCTTTCTAGAGTACTAACCTTTGCTTGAAACGATGTCAAAATTTTAAGTCGATTGGACCAGGAAAAAGGTTTTTTGAGTGAAGTGAAAAAGGTTTTTTTCAGTGGAATACCTGTTGCTTTCGATGGAACAAAACAGCAACAGGTCGATGGTTCAGAAAGCTGTTTATCGCTATTTACTCAACAAAAAAAGATTTCTTGCGAAAAAAAAAAGATTTGGGGGAAAAGCATTGGAATATCACCCTAAAAGATGATTAACAAAAGGTGTTATGTTGATGAATAAAAAAATTTTTGCAAAAAAAATTGTTTTTCAATGTTAGACTCAGGAGTTATTGATCGATGTGTTATATATATACACATTTATATACATATACATTTATATATATATATATATATATATACATTTTTTTATATATATATATATATATATATATATATATATATATATATATATATATATATATATATATATATATATATACATTATATATATATATATATATATATATATATATATATATATATATATATATATATACATTATATATATATATATATGGGGTGTGTGGGGTTAATTTAAAAGAATGCAGGAAATTTTTATTAAGAAAATCAAGAATGGCCCTTCAAAATTTAGTTCTTTTAAACAAAAATGCAAATGTAAGAGCAAAATTTTCAGAGGAAAATTAATATATTTAAAAATAATTTTTAATAAATTAAAATTCTAACCGAATTAATGATCAAATGTAAAATTTTGGATTAAATGCACAAATAAAATAGATGGAGACAATATTTTTTTTTAAAAAAAAAATGGAGACATATTTCGGGAGCGAAAAGGGAGTTCATGCTAAGCTCAAAAGGAAAGGAGGATTGTCTGCATTTTTTCACGATGATGAATAAAGTGGCAAATGCGATATATAATACTATCGCATTAGTTAGTGAATTTAGTTCACATTTTAAAAATGTGATTGCAGAGTAATCTCTTAGATTTGTGTTCTTAAAATGATTAATTTTTCAATTTATAAAAATAAGAGTCTAATATGCAATTACATTCGACAGCCCAATACTGATATCTTATGACCTTTGGAATTAATGCAAAATCTGTTTTGTAAAGTGTATTGTAAAGTTAGATTTGAAATGAATTTTAGTTCTGTATAATGTATTTTCATTTCTTCGAAAACTAGTTTTTTGATTATTTAAAAAAATTTTTTTAATAAGATTTTAAACAGATTGAAAAGAATGAAATAAAATATTATTCAATTAGTGAAAAATACAATTTACTACTCGATGAAAGCGCAGTAACAAACCAATAAGAGAAAAAAAATTTATTATTACTTAAGATTTACAAGATGTATATTTTTATCCAAAATTCTATTTGCTTTTGAATCTGAAACAAAGATTTTCTGATTTTTAAAGGAAATTTTAATGCTATTTTATCGACAATAAGTTGTTTCAATGTTTTTCTTCCTTTATCATCAATGTTTTAGTTCTGGAAATGAATGTAGTCTTTTATATATAACAGTACTTCAATTTTTGAATATGACATCATTTTTTAACGATTTAAAGAAGTTAGCATATCATTTAAAGAGATACTGTGAGACTGTACATAAGATATGAAATTTTTTAAAATATCCCATATAATCATAAAATCCTTTAAAAGGGAAAAGGAAAATGTGTGATTGTGACTTGCTGGTCTTCTACTACTTCCCCTACTCTTTTAATAAAGCAATCTATTTTAAGCAGATATTTGTGAAAATATTAGTAAAATAAGAGTTTTGTGATATAGTTTCCTTTCTCCTAAGTTGTTAATTAAATACATTAAGCCGGATATTAAAAAAGAACATTAATGAGATTCTGAGTGTACTAATTTTTAGTACCATTAGTGGTATAAGATATGTTGAAAAAACATTTCTGCATTTATGAGAAGTTTTTTTTTTTTTTTTTTTTTAATATTTATACGTTAAATATATGTTTTATATGAAACACGTTCAACTAATCCATCTTCTTGGGCTTAATTTAATCTATTAGTGTTCACCACCTAGAACTCATTTTATATATACACTCTATAACAAAACAAAAAAAAATAAAGAACGACGCATCAAGAATAAGTTGCCCGATTGTAATGAAATTTTACATGCAAAAACATTTGGACCGAACATGGAAATGATTAAAATTCGGTGTCTAATGAATGAATAGCAGGAGCTACAGTGCATCGAACAGCGCACTCAGCAGGTGTATATAAGAAGCCATTCTCAATCGCATGGTCAAACTTTCTGTTCCATGGCGATTTAGGATACCTTTCAACGACTGAAAAAAATGCCTCGCCACAGGATTCGAGCTCATAACGAACAACTGCCAGAGTTTGAAAGAGGTCGTATCATTGGATTGAAAGAGGGAGGTTGGGCAAATCGGAGAATCACTCGTCATCAGATCAGCTGTCACAGCTCCTGATTCATCGTTATCATCCATCAGACGAGCGACCCGCACACCAATGTCCACCATCACCATTCACAGATGGCTGATAGAGCGAAATCTACGTTCGTACCGACCGCTACACCACCTGCCACTCCCGCCTGCACACTGTCGAACCAGATTACAGTGGTGCTTGACTCGATCATGGGGGAAAGATGCGACTGGGGACGTATAGTGTTTAGCGACGAATCCCGCTTCCAACTGACGATCATCGAAGACGTGTCTGGAGATGCCCAGGGCAGCGTGCCGATTCTACTTTCACTATTGCACGCCACACAAGCCCTCAACCAGGAGTTATGATCTGGTGTGCCATTTCCCTTGACAGCTGGACTCCTTTGGTCATCATTAGAGGTATACTTACAGCAAAGCGGGACGTCGACGACATTCTCAGACCTGTTTTGCTACCATTCCTTTTGCAGTACCCTGGCCTTATTTTTCAGCAAGATAATTCCAGACCACATACGGCACGTGTTGCTATAAACTGTCTTACAGCTTGTCAAACACTTCCTTGGCCAGCCAGATCTCTCTCCAATCGAGCCTGTCTGGGATATGATGGGAAGGTGACTGCATCTACCACAGAATGTTGATGATCTAGCCCGACAATTGGAGCATATTTGGCAAGAAATACCACAGGAGACCACCAGGGAGCTTTATCACTCTATGCCACGTCGTGTGGCAGCTTTCCAGGCTAGAGGTGGGTCAACACCTTATTGAGCTCGTTATTTTGTAACTATATAATTCTCAAATAATATATATATATATATATGTATAATTATATATATATATATATATATATATATATATATATATATTGATCTCAGGGCACTGGCTAAAAAAGTAAGCTTCCAATTTTTTCCGAGTCTGAAATATATATTCCTGGAACCACTTAATTCAAAATAATTTAATTTTTTATGGCAGATTGAAACGGCTTTGCTTAGACCGGGAAGACATAGAATTCATATATGCTGGATATTTTAATATCACAATAAAGAACATCTAGATGTCCTAATACTATTTTTTCCTTATTCTGTAAAAATGATTATATACGAAGCTTTTATTCTAATTGAATTTCTACAGACCCTTTTGTTCCTTCATGCAGTTCTAGTTTTTTACTTGCGACAAAAATGCCTATTTTGAAAACAGGCTGTAGAAAAATATTGTTCAGCAACTAGTTTATTTCAGTTAATAAGAAATATATTGTCTGGTATGACTTTTCTTATCTATTTGTTTTTGTATATAAATACTTCCTGAAAATGTAGCTTTTTTTGTCATAATAGTTAATAAGTTCAATTAGATGAAATATAGATATTAAGTAATGTTTTTTTTAAAAAATATAAGCCATTTATTGAAAAATTAAGAAATCAAGGTGAATACAAAGTTGAAACATGCCCGTTAGATTAAGGAACATCATTGAAAGTGAAATGATCTTTTTTCTTGTGGTGTTTGACATTCTATAAAGGATATGACTGATTGCTTCGCACAAGGGAAAAAAACCCATCCCGAGAGTTCCAGCGGAAAACGTCACTTAATCAATTCTGAACTCTTTTTTTTATTTATACAAAATAAAATCGCACTCTCAAATATCTGGTGTAACTGAGCTCAATTTATTAAATGCATTAATATTGTACTGGATCAATGTAATAGGCTTTTGTCAATGAGCTTCGTAATTTCGAATTATATTCTAGGTAAGAATATAATTCTCCATACTTCAACACAATATGATGAATTAAAAATCCAGGTCCATTAATAACACTCCCCATTTTGTACAAAGAGAGAGAGAGAAGTCTCTCTTCTCTTCTCTCTCTGAGGTAGAATTAAAACTACTCCATGACTTACCTCGAAAACTTTTCCGAGACATATTTCGCTATGTGAATCCTTAGGCTATTATGATCCCGATTCTGCGTTGAAACAAAACTGATTTTCGTAATGACTTAATTTATTTGTAAAAAAATGATTCGAATTGAAAATGAATATCGAAATTAATCGGAAGTTAACTTATATTTTTAATTTGTGTTATATATATGTAATGATACAGAAAAGTTGTGATAGAGCTCTCGGAAATTTTACCACTTATTTGAAGAAAAGAATTGGGCAGAGACAGGCTATTTCACTTCTGGGAGCAATCTAGGAGTTCAGTCAAAAGTGATGTCATTCAGTCTAAATACGCTGTTGACTCTTAAAATTACAACTCCATGAAGACGACAAGAAACAAATATCAAATTTCTATGAAAAATAACACATGCTTGGATATACAAATCATTAGCATTTCAGCAAATTTGATCAATGCAGGTAATAGTAACGCCTTATATAGTCTGCATAAAAATTAAGATTATATATGAAGAGGATTTCTCATTCGGAAGTCGTATTTGAAAGTTGGTTGTTTAGTATTCTACCTCGCGTAAGAGTGACCGCTGTAGCCTAGTGATCATGGTCACTGACTCGTAGCCGGTGGTTTTCGTCGAGTCGCAGATTCGATACTTGATGCCACTATAGACCCGCCGTGTTGCCGGGGCTGATGCACGTTAAATCTGTCGAGGCTCTAAGTCCTCCCGTTGGAGTGGTGTGGAAGTTAGGAGAGAGGGTGCCAGCTCAGTTGTCTTCCTCATCACTTGACCGAGGTTCAAAATTGCTAGGTCCGTCGCAAATAGTCCTCGTGTTGCTTCTGGTGTAACGTTTATAAAACCAACCAACCAACAACCTCGTGTAAGAAGGAAGAACTCCTACTAGCAAGTGTGTTGAAATTTGATTGTGGTAGGATTGCGGCCTACCGTTACTGCGGCTTATCGTTCCGAAATATTGCTGATCTAGTTGGTCGTTCTCCCATGAATATCATGCGAATATGAAGTCGATGGATCCAGGAGGGCAGTACAGAACATGATGCAGGATCTCAGCACGATCCCCGATCACTAACTCCCGAAATTACAGACATGATCTCAGCGCTACCTTGTGGAATCATACAACCACGGCAAGTCCCTTAGTCAGGAAGCTTAACTCGCTTGCTGGTTAAGTGTCCTCCTGGACAGAGCAACGAAGTCGGTAACACCACGGACACGGATTGTCAGTACCAATGCTTTCCTTGATGTTGTGGAAGAAACAGGTGCACATGCAGCAATGAGTTGAATAACGATCATGGACACAGGAGTGGCGACACGTATCTTCTCAGACGAAACATAGTTCTGCGTACAGCATCATAATGGACGTATATGTATGTGGAATCACCGAGGAGAAGAAGCGTTTCCAATTTGCATTCGTCGTCGTTTTATTGGTCCAGAAACTGAAATACGGGTATGGAGGGCATTGGCTACACGTCCCGTTCACCGCTTGTTAGCACAGTTAGTACTTAACCCAGTATATTTCCTTCATATTAAGGTCCGTAACTGTGCCCTAACTTTGAGGCCTCCGCTAAGTTACTTCTCATCAAGAAAATTCTAGACCACATCTTTCCTCGCCCAATACTTTCTCCAGATTTATCACCTACTGAGTATCTGAGCATGAGTTGCCGAGAGACTTTCTTGCTACTCTTCGCTCAAAAGCATTATCTTTATTCAATCAATGTAATATCTGCTTATACATTCAAAAATCACATATTAAAACTATTTCGGCCCGGGTCATTATGACTTTTTTATCAAAAAAACTGATATATTTTTATACAATTTATATATTTCACTGATATAACTGCATATATTTTTAAATTAACTTTAGATAGTAGTCAACGTTTTAATTAGATTTGGTTTTAACAATGCATAATTAGGCAGGCAAAGGTGCTAAGAGTGTTTATTCTAAGTACAGAGTGTTTATTCTAAGTTTATTCAATTGCAGAGTGTTTATTCTAAGTACAGAATGTTTATTCTAAGTTTATTCAATTACAGAGTGTTTATTCTAAGATGAATAATATGCCTCATCACATACATTATAACTATTTAATTAAATTTCAACATAAATAGGGACATTCATAATTAAACTTAAAGATTAAGATTTAAAAATGAAATCTTAAATTTTTTAAAAAAAGAAATCGATTTTAAAGGAGCATTCAAAGTTAATACAAAGAAATCTATTGAACTAAGCGTCTTAGCTATTTATAGCTGCTTACTCAAAGGGGGAGAACCTCCCTTTTTATTAAAGGATTTAAGCCAGGTCACAGTTGCCGCCGAAGTTGTTCACCTCAATTAGGCTTAAGACAGTTACGTCCCCCTTCTCCCCTTTCACAAAGCTAATTAACTTCCTACTTATTGGGTGGGAGGAGATATAAATTGAATGTTATGAAAAAGTAATTATAACTCTTACTATTTTGTCTTACTTGTAGTTCTCGTAGTTTGTTATTTTGTGGTGATCTGAAAATTTATAACCTGTGTGTAATTCATTTCAAACTTTTTCTTTCTATTTTTATTTATATTTTTAAATAGTAACAATTTATTGAAATTTATGTTCTCTATATGTTATTGAAAATCTGGTAGAATGAAGAGTTAATTTGAGTTTCCGAAAGGCATCATGAAAAGTTTATATATAAATCGTTTGCAAAAAAAATCAACCAACTAAATATCTTAAATTGTGTTTTCTTATTGTGATTTCATTTTTGTCCTTGTGTGATTGTGTGTGTGTGTGTGTTTTTTAAAGGTTAATAATTTTTATTCACCAATAAATTAACAAAGTGGAAAGTAATTTTTTTTAACCATGTTAATTTTTTGAAATAATGTTAGGTGTTTTAACAAATAGAAAAGAAATTTCTGAAGAAAATAGTTTATGAAGTGTATATATTCTTACTATTTTACAAATATTTAATTTCTTTGTTGAGAGAGCATAAAGAAATGTGAAAAAAGCTCGGTTTTTTTTTTTTTTTTTTTTTTATCATTACTGATAACTATTTGAAAGAAACACAATTTATCGTTATCGTATCATCATGTGAAAAAAAAATTTAATTAATAAAATGAGCTTTTTGCATCCCCATCAGCCTCCGTGGCGCAATCGGCTAGCGAGTTCGGCTGTTAACCGAAAGGTTGGTGGTTCGAGCCCACCTGGGGGCGTTTTTTTTCCCCATTCTGTACATAGGTTTACTATTTATTATCACATTTCTTTCGTTTATCACTTTCTTTTTAATGCATAAAGCGCTCATCAAGCAAATATTGTAAATATGCATTTCACTGCGATAGTAACTCGCTATGTAAAAAATTAGTAAAATTTGCAGCACAATTCCAAAACACTATTATATAACTTTAAATGGTTGCGTTTTCTTTTCTTTTTTTTTTTTTTTGGGGGGGGGAGAGCGTAATGAGTTTGCAGCTTAAGAAATCGGTTTTAATCAGTTTTATGCAAAATGTATTGTAAAAATGATGTTTGATGCCATAAAAATATTATTTCGAACTAAAATTTATCGCAAGCTCTTCAAAAATTTCTGATTTTTATACTTGACTAAAATTATTAACATGTTTCAATATAAATTTTCAGTATGTATAATAAAATAGTTTTCACATACCTTCTTCCACTTTTGTATGTTCCACACTTTATGATATATGTAATGTGTATATTATTGTTTGATATAAAGTTTCGTTTTGATTGGTTTTAGTTTCGTTTTGATTTGTTAGTTTACTATAAAAGGAGAGGTGATAAAATCTTATGTTTTCAAGTTTAAGCTATAATTAAAAGATTTCGATCCCTCTTGATCTATTAACATGTGAAGAGGTGAATTAAAAGGAAACTTTGATTAAAATCACGCATATATAAAAGAAAAATTAGAAAGTTAAATGTGATTCTTCGACAAAAATTCAGAATTGTAATGAATTCAATACAAATTTATAAATAATGTTCAATTTTAAAAGAAAACGTCCATATTTGTATTTCTTACAAAAAATTGTTTATGATCAGAGTTTTTGGAAAAATTGTATGAAAATAAAAAGGTAAATATATAGATGTGACTATATAAATAAAAAAAATAGCAGCGAAATTATGCTAAAATCTTTCAAACCTTTCGATCTTTAGTATATAAGAGTTTTTTTTTCTTCTTTTAAATACTCCCATATTATGATATACGGCAGTTAATTTTGAATGTTAGTGCATCCTCTAAAGAGATTCACAATCCTTGAAGAGACAAGCTGACAATCTAAAAAACTTCGTATGTTTTGTTACTTACATTAAAAACAAAGAGCCAACTTTTTCTCCTCTAAAAATTATTTATCATGTGTTTAAATACGTTTTATGACTCAAAAATCTGAGCTATGTGACTCTTTAGGAACAATTTAATTCATATTTCTTAAGAGCCCATTTTGCTCAACTTTATACTTCTTCTTTCAAAATGAAACGCTAAAATTCTAAACAGTCTAAAATTTTTAACTTTATGTTGCGATTTAAATACAATAATTACACCTTGATTTACTAAATAGATGCTCTTAGTTATAACAATTCTTGATTGTTATGTAATGCCTCCATGGCCATAACTTATTTATTTGTTACCCGATTTTCACAATTCTTGTTGTGCCTCTGAAAAAGTTATCTAAACCCTTTATGTAATACGTTGTTCGTTTTTGACAAAATCTCCATCCCTTTTTATGCACTCGCAACAACGCTTGACTAATCGGGAAAACATGTCGGAAAAATTCTGATGGTTTTTGTCGACACCAGGCTTTAATTATAACTTTCACTTTGTCAGAAAGTAAGTAATATTCCTTAATGGCTGTCTTCATCTTTGGGAATCGGTGAACATTGCAAGATCGGGTGTAGTGACCTCTCACTATTTCAACCCCATTTCCGTTTGGATTGCCATCTTCTTTAGTCATCAGCACTCCAATGGCACCTGGAAAGAAGAAATTAGAGATGCATTGTATTGAAAACTTATGTACGCTCTAGATACAACAAGAATTTTGAAAATCGGGTAACAAATGTTAAAGTTATAGCATGGAGACATTACTTTTAATTTAAGCCTGGTTCATGAACTGGAGATTGCGCTGAAAGTTGTCAAGTTTAATTCAATACAACAGCAAATGCCCAAACACAGCAAGAAGTGCACAGATAAACAGAGACATACTATTTGAATTTCTTAACTTTTTTTCAATCATTGACCTAGTTTCTTCAAAAGTGTTTGAGCTGTTCCAGTTTAAAGTATTAATGAGTTACGTAGAAGTAGTGATACGTCACATAAAATGAAATTAAATACGAAAATAATTTTGTACAGATAAAGATCAATTACATCAGAAAAATACCACTTATTTCTTGATTTTACTCTTAAAAATGTTTTTACTAGTGTAAAAATTTACTGAAAAGAGTTTACCAAAACCTTGAGAATATGAAAAGGGAATCTCATTGTGGAAGCTTTGTGTACACTTAGTTATGTGTGACATATACGGATTAAATCAATTATGCATTTCAGGTGTGTGAAAATCGGTATGTTGACAGCTGATAATCTTTTTTAAAAAAATTTACTTATTCTTTGTTTTAACCCTGACTTTATAACGTTTATATCAGTGAGGATAAATACTGAAATTAATATGCTATTACTAATTAGAAAAAATTCGATCCAAATACAAAGATATTCTAGAAAATATATCCGAAATTATTGAAGATAATATATCCAAAAAATATATATTAAACATATATCCGAAATTAATTAAAGGTACATTAAAGCAAAATGATGTTCATATAAAGAGATACAGAACAAAATGAAACTATAATAAAAAAGATTTATCTCAACCCTACAATTACTTTTGCAAAAAATGTGATAACTCTACAGGGAAGATCTAAAAAAAAATTAATTAAAAAGCATAAAATGATCAGAAAAGAGTACATAAAATATTTTCTCCAAAAATATATAAAATATTTTTATTGGTGAAATTATTGGAGCTTTTATATATAAGCGCTTAAGAATAATTTGAATAAGTTTTTTTTTAAAATATTAATATATTAATTTTTTAACAAATTTTACACTTATTTTTTATTATAAAGCAAATAAATAAATAAAATTCTGAGATAATTTTTTATCACTTTCCATTCACATCTCATAATGTCTAAGATAGAATTATTCCTTGTATAATGCATTATTTTAATTTAAAATCATGTTCAAGATATTTGATAGGTTATAAATGCATGTATAAATAAACAAACGTAAATCGTGTGTGCATTGTAATTTTTAATTCTGTTACATTTACTACAGATTTGTTTAATCTGTAATAAAAATAATCTAACAATCGGTAAAAAATAATCTTTTTCAAACTTTCTGCTTTGTAATATTAAGGCAATCTCAAATTTTATATGAATACCACCTGAATCACTTGTTCTGGAAATCACGTTAGGAATATGTTCAAAATATGAAACAACCAAATTATGTTATTCATACAATCATCACAAGCTAAAAAACACAGGTTTTTTAACATTATTATTTTTTTTCCCGTCATTTAATTTCTGGTGTTGAAACAGGAAGCTTATTACGAGGTTAATTCACCAATTAAAGACCCGAAAATAAGAATTAAGCGAATCACCTGCCGATTCTATCCTTTGATTTAAGCATCCGTTGTACAGAGGAAAAATGTTTGATTTCCATCACGTCTATGCGCAGGACAGCTGAATAGTTATAATCTTGAAGCCATTCAAAAGCGACAATGTTTCTCAGTGCTCTCTACGTAGTGGGTCAGAAGGTGTAGTCATTCTGAGAGGGACGTCTGAATTAAGGCGGGGTATTTGCTTCATGTGTTATGAGGATATTTAAATTATTCAATAATTAGACCAAAATTAGAATATCCTTCTTCATCTAAACTTTATGGCTGCAGGAAAAACTTTCCAAAAAATACGATTGGTTGATTTTGTAGGGATTCATTGGCTGTTGTAATCATGCGATCATTTAACAGATAATCTTTTGTATGCTGTCTCGAATTTATACTAAATTACCCTTAAGATATAAAAGACATCTGATTTACTGTTCGACTGGGTATTTAAAATCAATAACATAATGTAGTGAGTAAAGTGAATAAATCATTCACAAATAACTTCGCATGCGAATGGAAAAAAATGTATATACATTGAATATCATAAATAAATTTTATTCTTCGAATGATTAAAACTTATATTATTATGAATATTTTGTGTGTGTGTTGTTGTTGTGTGTGTAAAGACTTAATTATTATACTTGTATAATTAAGACGCGAAGTTATATAAATTACTTATTTTTCAGTAGCAAGCATTGGAATAATTATATTATTTACAATACATTTTAAATTATATGTGATTTATAAGATCAAATAAAGCATGACTAGGCATTTGGTGTAACCAATAACATAAACACACTTTTCTGTTTTTCGTACTTTTTTTCCATCCTTCTTTATGATGTATATTTTAACACTTGATTATATAAAATGATATTACTTTAGATTTATTCTAAGGTTATAAAATTTTAATGAGAGTTAAATAATATCTAATAGTTAAGAGCTCTCCGAAACATATAAGAGTCATCTTCTTAAGATGCTTCCTAATGTCCATTTATCTAATATAGAAATGTATAAGTTTAAGCAATGAATATCATAGATTTAAATATTTCCAGAATTATATATATTTCAGCTAATTTTAACTTAATATTTAGATTTATTTATCATTCAATCAGTGTAAAAATTGTCCAAACTTTCTGTCAAATTATTGATTTTTTTTTTTTGTTTCTGAAAATCTCACACCTGAGAAAGAAAGAATAGACTAATTTTATATGCTTTGGGACAACTCTTTGACTCTAAGCCAACTTAATTTTCATTTTGATTTATTCGTTACATTTTTGAAATTATGTTATCTGAATAGCCCGTTATTCTTATTTTATCTAGTAAGGAAAGAAAAAAAGTATTCTGTTAATTTTACAAAAATAGCTATAGATAAAATTATATATTGATTTTCTATTTTAAAATGTAATTATTTATTTTTTATTTGAATGTAACTTAAGATAATTAAATGTCTGCGGAGAGAGAACATTTGATTAACGATCTATTTACCCATTTCTCATTATATAGCAATAACAACTTAAACTATATTATAAAGTGATTACATTCTGTTTTGTACTTTTTTTTGTCAAATGCTGATACCGGCTTTATCTCAACGAATTTGGATAAATAATTAGAAAAATTAATTTAGAAGATTAGAAAATTTAGTAAATCCGAAATATTGAAATTTCTATGCAGTCACAGAAACAGATTTTTCAATCTTAAACTCTAAAACAATATCTTATAAATTTCATTCTAATTAATTTTATAAGCATTAGAAACAGGTATAAAAATATTACTAAACATTCCAACATTTCATCTATTCAATTCAGTTTTAGTGATGCTCACAATATTACAATATTGTGCGTATCATTTATGCTCTTTACATCTATTTCCAACTGAAACGGATGAGAAAAAGTAGTAGGGAATCCTAGGATGAAATTTTTAAAAAAGGTTATTAATAATTATTAGAAAAACATTTTCGTTTAGTAGTTTTTTCACTTCCCCGGTATGAGAACTAAGATGTTAATATCTCTTTTTAAGTGATTTAAAACACTTTTAAATAATGTTTTCATTTCTAACTTATTCATCAGACACAATAAAATGCACTTATCTATTCTACTTTCGGTATTAGTTTCATATCGGCAATTAAAGTAAATTTATTTAAAACTATTAACTTAAGGTGCAATTATAATTTACATAATGTTTTTCGGCTCGACAGAGGCTAAAAAGTATACTTCATAATATTTGAAAGAGATAATATTTAAAAACAGAGAGTTCATCTGATGGAAGAGTATCATTCTGATAGCATTATAAGGTAACTAATTGTCTACTCACACAAACTCTTGTCTCTATAACTGTTGTACAAAAAAATGCGTAATCTCTAAACACGGTAACTTTATCTCACGCACTTAAATGTAGATAATATAATCTTAGAAAAAAAAGTGCAAAATAAAATTTTATTTCTGCTTTCGCTTTTTCTGTAAAATAGAAAGATTGAAGCCTTAATAAACTTTAGTCAAATACTCCAGCTGAATATGCATTAGATTTGCGCAGAATAATATGCTTTATATTTTAAAAAAAATCATTCTTACTTGCATTATATTAAAATGCACGTCTTCGAAATGCTGAAAAAGAGCAAAAACGACTTGCTTTTCACGTCCGCTTATCTCTTTTAGAAGTACATGGCTAATATAAGATGTATAAAAGCGTGATTTATATCCTACTTTTGAGGCTCACACCCTAAGTTAATACTTTGTTGCGAGTTTCGTACAAAGTATTTTTCTTGGCTTCCATCTTATCAGTAGCCTACACTTTCTTGGGGTTGAGCAGATTCGCCAAAGTGCCAAGATTTTGACATCTTTATTTACAAACGTAAAGAGACAACCTTGGAAGTTGTTTTGCTGAAAGTGCAAGTATAAACATCACAAAAGGGTGAAGCGTACTTTTCCAGAAAACGTAAAAGTAATGGAAACAAATGTTTGGATACGAATGAATCTCAAAAGTGTGAGTTAAATTTCTGAGGAGCTTTATGATGAAGCGTCTGTCGCACTAAGTACTATTTCGTACTTGAAACTGCTTCCTCGAATCCAAGACCCTGCGTTATATTCTTTTAAAAACATGTACTTCATCTGCGTTTCAAAATTAAAAAAGCAGATGACGAAAACAAAAAGGGAGGGATGATATTGTTTGTGAGAGCTCTATACCACAAACTTTCTTCCCATGGATCTCAAAGAGGAATTAAATTTCTCTGAGATTTTCACCCCTCTTTTCTTTTGTTGAACTAAGAAATATCGCATTTGACTAAATTAAGCGGTTAACAGTATTGGACCCATTTTGGTAATGTATCAAATAATGATGCAAATGAATTAAAAAGAGAAACATTGAAATGATTCACTTATTCTCGGAACAAAGCAGGTATATGATACAGCTTATGATTGTCATGAATGATATTTTAATAGAAAATTATGCTGTTTATAATATAACACTTTTTTGTATTAATTTCATGTTATACATAACATTGGACCATAACAAAATAAATATGTTATATAACATAATTTGATTCTGAATAAACATAATATCATCATAGGAATATCCTTTAATTCTACATTATATTAATCAATTGTCATCCTTAAGTCTTCTATCATCAATTTCGTCAAAGAAGGAATTTAAATAAAATCATTGAGAAATAACGTTAACATCGAAGCATTCAAATCGGAATTTGGGCTTATCTCCTTTGTGAGTAGGCTGTCATATATTTAGTGAGTTAGAAATAACATTAGAAAACAATCTAGTACTTTTATTAGGTGCATTTCTTGTTACTCTCCAAACTAGAATATATTTTCTCATATAGAAAAAGCAAAATTGAATAAAACTAAGCTTTTTTCAAATTTACCTTCCTCATTGCGAAATGTTTAAAACCCATGAGGGATTTCAAAATTAAAACCTTCTATAAAGCATAATCTAATTTAACAAAGAGCAGCAAAAATATACAATCTGTGCACCGTAGTTATTCTTATGATTTGCTGTGATCATTTCTTTTCTTTATTTAAAAAACGTAATCTCTTGTACTTTCAAAAATGAGCAGTATTTTAAGAATTCTATAATTTTAGAAGAAATACAATGATTTTAATCGCTTTTCTCAAAAAAATTGACTATGTGTAGTTCTTATAAAACAATTATCCATCTGGCTATAAATTTTAGTGAATCGAAAATGCCTTCTTCAGAGCGTAAGCTTCGATGGTACAATAAGGCAAAGGCGTTCGACTGTTAAGCGAAAAAAAGAACCCTACTCGGGTGCATACATCTCATTTTAAACCCTAATAAAAATTTAATCCATACAAAAAGAGGCGCAACTTTTTCTACTTTCTACACGTGTATCATCATTTTTCATGAACATCTCGACGAATAACTGATTGTTCGTTATGTGTTTCGTTCAAAATGAGATGCGGAATCTTTATCTTGAATGTGATAAAAATTAAATTTGCTTTAAAAGGCAATATATTTTTTGCCCGAGTGTATATTTTTAACAGATTACGGGTTTATATTCATTAAGTCTAGATTTTCTTACTAAAGTAACAATGTATTTTTTTTTAACTTCAAAACTACGAAAATAACCTTAAAAAAAGGAAATGGAAAAAGAGCATGACATAACAAGTGTACATTTATATACAATTTAACAACACATAGGATTTTCAATTAAATGGTGTGATGTTATTGGTATCTGAACTATACCTATCGTGCTTGGATTTTGTTTGGCTTTATTTTATATACCTTTTCGCTGTATTGTTATTTCTCAAAGGGCGTAAACTCTTCTAAACTTTTCTACACAAGAAGTGAAAAATATGTTTACATCTCTTAAAGGTGTGTATGTATCCGAACTCTTTTCCATAAGTAAATACCTAACATTTCAATCAAAATTTCTTTATTCGGAAGCTTTTTAACATGAATGCAATCAAAGGCAAAATAAATAGACAAATAAAATGTATAGAAAAGTACATTTAAAAAAAAGAAATACAGCAAAATGTCTTTATTATAGTTTAAAAGTAAAAAATATTGAAGTAAAAATTCATAAGAAAAATAAATAGAAGTGGACGCCTACGATATATCCTTACGTCTTTTTTTTTTCCATCGCTTGCAAGCAAAGTGCAGAAGGACACAGGTTGCAAAGTTGCTTATGGTTGATTTACTATCACATGTATCGCCCACAGGTGTCTTTGAAACTTAACGTAACGTACTGACACAGCTCCATAAATTACCACCAAGGTTTCCATTCTCTCAAGATGTGGCAAAGGTGGATATTTCTGTTATGTGGAATTCGAAATGAATAAAACTTGCACCTGACAATTATCGAGTAACCTGTTTCTCAACCCTTTCAAGTTGATGAATTTTCATCAAGAAAAAGAAATGATTTCTTACGCTAGGGAAAAGGACTTTACACGTAGGGAAAAATTCACTAAATAAGAAAAGTTTGGATGTGTTCTTAAACACATCTTAAAATTTCTCTTCAAAAAGTAAAATTTAAGACAAAAAAACTAAACATAGTTAAAATGACATTACGCAATCTTTAATACAGATAAAATATAATAATTACAATGAGCACACACCCATAAAGATTATTTTCATAAATATTTTCACATAGAAATATTTTTAAAAAATATATATAAGAGTTTATTTTTTATTTTTTGGCCATTAATTAATTAAAATATTGAGCCAAATTGAATGTTTAACAGATGTTTTAAATATTTAAGATCATTCGTAAATTCCAAACTTTTTACTTAATCCTTAAAACATTTTAGAAATCACTTTAAAATATTGCAAAAAAACTCATTTGGAGTTAGCATTTATTAAAGTTAATTTTACTAATTAACACCCGAGATACAAAAATCATGCCCTGCGGGACACATGAGGCTCTGTATTGATGGTAGCATTTTCATCTTTCAAATGTAAATTCATTTTACTTCAAATTTATTTAAAATTGAGGAATTGTGCTTTATTATACCGATAGTTTACGAATAGTTCAAACTCACAATTTAGATATAATTATGTGAAAAATTGATAATGTTCATAACAACCATCAATGATCTTTTTTATCTGATCTTAAAAATTAAAATCATCGCTTGATTTTTTAGAGTTTTCTTGCTTTTCAACAAAATTACAATTAGCACAAAATTTAAATAATCGTGAGATAAATAAATAGTGATCATATATATAATATATAGAAGAAGAAGAGTATATATATATATATGATAATATATATATAACTGCAACAGGCGGAGATCTGCTTATGATCCCAAAATCAAGACTATTAAGTAAATACAGTATGTACATTTAGATAAATGCAATACAACTTCAATGGCACATCGAACCGCCTCCTACTGCAATACATGCCGCAACACGGTCCAGCATTGAGTTGATTAGACGTCGGATGTTGTCCTGAAGCAGATGTGGGCTCACAAATCTTGAGCAGCCTTCTCCAAATCATATATGGAATGACACGGCAGCATATGACGTTTCAGCTGGTCCCACAAATGCTCTATTGGGGACAAATCCGAGGAGTGGGCCGGCCATAAAAGAGTCTGAACATGACAAAGAAAGTCTTGATCTACTTGAGCTGTACGCTGACGAACATTATCTTGCCCCTGAAAGACCATTTAGGAAAGGTCTCACGTGGGGAAGAAGAATGTCATCTACAAAACGCTGGCCTGTTAAGGTTCAACGTACCACAATTAGAGTGGACCGGCTATGGCCCGCAAACTAGTACGCTTGCTGAGCGGGCCGTGTGTCGCACGATAGCGAAGATGGAAATGTACCATTCATCAGAGCACCTCAACACCTACACTCGATTATCATCTGTCCCCGCAACGAACCGGGATTCATCACTTAACACCAGTTTTGCCAATCTGTGACATTCTATGTCACTCTGGCTTGGCACCACTGTTGACGAAATCACAGATGTTTCGGTATTAAAGGCAGAACATGAAAAGGACGCTTGGACTGAAGATTCACTTCCGTAAGGAGCCTGGAAACGGTTTGAGGAACAAATGGCAGTCCTGTATCTGTTAGTATAATGGAACGAGTCACTGCAGAATCCAAGTACTTGTCGCACGATCCTCTTATCTTGTCGCCCTCCTGTTCGCTCCAGACCCGGTTCTGCGAACATGGGTTCCATCTCGTGTCCACTGTTAACATATTCTGACGGCACACTCAGAACGATCGACTTGGCAAGCAACACGGCGCGTCGACCAGCCTGCGATTTGCTTACTGATGATCAGGTCCTTCTGAAACTCGCTTAACTGTGCGGAATGTCTTCTCACACGCGCGTCTACCTGGCCTTCGCTTAATTAAGTTCTCCTAGAATCGGAGTGTGATCGTTATTTTTATGAATCTTCCACTATGCGCCGGTATATATAGAGCCCACTTCTTGACTACAGCGTCACTGCAGGTGTGTGGTCATGTGTATTTTTATCAAACTGGGATCATTTTCTTATCGGACATGATTCAATTACTTTGCAAAGTTTCGTGATTGTAACTCGCTTTCTTCTTGGTGCACTATTTTCAATATTGCCAAGCGCATGTACGAGTATGAGTAGCCGTTATTATAAGTAACATGTTCCATTCCGGATCCTTCATATTTTTCTCACATGTTTACAGTTAATTTCATATTTTAACACTAAAAACTATTCAATTTCTTCTATCTTATTAAAGTTGCAGTATATTTTAATTTAAATTCAAAAATAAGCCATTTGTTTTCTGATACTAATCATTTCCTACCTGAGCCTTAGTTATCTCAATATAAATAGCTTCATTTATTAAGGTTATTGTGGCTGCGTCAGTGTAGTGGTCACGGTCGCGGACTCGAGGCAGGCGGTTTTCTTCGAGTCGTAGGTTCGAATCTTGATGCCACTAAAGACTCGCCGTGAAGCCAGGGCTGAGGCACGTTAAATCTGTCGTGACCCAAAGCCCTCACGTTGGTGTGGGGAGGGAAGTTAGGGAGTGCTAACTCAGGTATCATCCTCGTCACTTGAACGAGGTTCAAAATTGTGAGGTCCGTCACCAATTGCCCTCGCGTTGCTGCTAGTGCGACGTTAATAAAACTAACTAACCAATCTTAAGATTCTAAAACGACATGCAAAACTTTTAATAATGTACATCTAAGAGAGAATTTTTGGAAATAAATTGCTTGTGATTGAGTTTTCTTCATAGTTTAAAAACTGATATCCTGACATATTTTTAAGCTGAATAGAGCATTATCATAATTTATTTCAATGCGTTTCAGTTTAGTTTCGTTTTTATTAACGTCGCACTAGAAGCAACACGAGGGCTATTGGCGACGGACCTCGTAATTTTGAACCACGGTCAAGTGATGAGGACGACACCTGAGCTGTCACCCCACCCTCTCCTAACATCCACACCACACCAACGGGAGGACTTTGGGCCCCGAACAGATTTAACGTGCATCAGCCCCGGCTACACGGCGGGTCTTTGGCGGCCAAGGATCGAACCCGCAAATGAACTATAACCGCCAGCCGCTAGTCCGCGACCTTGACCACTAGGCTACCGCGGCCCACATTTCCAAATGGTATTGAAAAGAATACATTTAAGTTCTTAAGTTTTTGAAGTTCAGTTCAAATTATCTGACTTGATAGCCGAGCGGCTTGATTAGTATATTTCAAAAATAAATTCAGAGTTTGAAGTCTTATAAGACATGGTTTGTATTATGAAAACTTTAAAATTTGTTACAAATTAAAAAAATATATATACTACGATTGTGTGTGTATTACAAAGGTACTTCTTGTAATGTATTTGCAAAACAAGTGGGGCAAAAGTTCTCAGAATCCCGAACATTAAAATCAGAATCTTACTTTAGTAGAATCCCGAGATTTGGCTAACAGTCTAATCCTATAGTTTCGTACGACATTAATCCATAGTATATTCTTCATTTCTTTTACAATTGTTACAAATGCAAAATATAAAGTCCGGTAAGAAATAAGCAAAGTTTCAAATAAATTTAAAATAAACATCATCATCAATAACTGAGAGAAAAACTAAAGCTATCCCAAGAATGACGAAAAGTAACTAATGAAAAAGTAATTCTGAATTAAGATTTCATTGGTGGGAAAAATAAAATAATTTGTACAATAAAAGTGCACCAGCGTTTAGGCGGGAACTCAGTGTTAGGAAGCATAATTTGTACAATGTTTTAAATTATTTGTTCTTCCGGTAAACTTATTTTCAGTCATTATTCTTTAAATGTTTGATTGAATGTTTAGATTTTGAGATAATGAAACCCGGAAAACCTTGGTTTACTATTGTAAACTTCAGCCCAGGAATTAAGAATTTCCTAAAAATCAAAAAAAAAAAGGATAAATAAATAAAACCTCATTACAAATAAAGAACAGATATCAATTTATTTTGTATTCCATCTAATTTTACTTCTATCCTACTTGTGAATAACTCCTCTTAATAAATATTTCTCATCAAAACTATAATTTATCGTATATTTTAAGCTAAGACAGTTGTTTTATACTAAGCAAGTGTGAAACTGTGTAAAATTGTAGCATAAAAATGTTAGTAATGAAGCAATGCTAAGAATATCATCAAAAAGTTTTTCTTGAAGATGAAAAAGGGAAAAATAATCATATTTGTAAAACACTTGCTGAAGAGAAAGGGGATTAAAACCATCACCTTCTAAAATGTGAAAAAGCCTACGCGCGGCAGTTTAGATGTTCGGCAAAAAAAAAAAAAAAAAAAAAGAAGAAGAAGAAAAAGTAGAAATTCACAGTGCGCATATTACAAACCTGTTAGTCATAAATTCTTATACTACGAAGTGAAATTAACGTGACTTTTATCTACAAACAGTTACACACCTCTGTGATTTTGGCATTATTGTATAGTTGTTTTCAAACGCTTTGGCAGGAAACGGTAGGTGATAATAATATTTAGATAGTCGTGATGTATCGAGTCCTAGGTTACAATCCTCCTCCGCGTATAATAAATGGGAAAAGGAAGAGAGAAGTGAAGGATAAAAAAACAATGTTTCAGCAGAAAAAATATCAAAAAATAGTCTGTAGAATTTAAAATAAAATTTCAATTTTAAAACGTAAAACGATATTTTATTTCAAGGCCTTTCGAAACTATTTTTCATGTTGAAAAATATTTACAGATGTTTTAAAAAGCTATATATATATATATATATGTGTGTGTGTGTGTGTGTGTGTGTGTGGTATGTATTCGCGCGCGGCGCAGTTAAAGAAAATAATAAATGTTTCATGCATTCAATAATATTTATTGTACAATATAATTTCTGTCGTTACTAGGGTTGGTCCATGAACAATCCAGATTAAGCAAATCGTAAAATGTACATCTCTGTTAGCTTGGAACGAAAACAAAACCACTTTGGACGGATGATAACAGGTGGAAAAAATTGGATTATCTTAGAATATATCGTAAGGAAAAGAGCATACTTGCAGCATGGACTATCTGTCCTCCTATACCTCTAAATTGAGCCTGAATAAAAGAAAGCTGTGCATATGATAGGACGTCCAAGAACCAATATATTTCGAGCTTTTGAAAAAAAAAATGCCCAAACACAGTCAGCAAATGGATGATTTAAACAAAGCACTGAAAGAAAAGAGACCGACGTTGTTCAATATAGAGCATGATGCATTATATTGCATCATGAGAATACCAAACCATATGCTTTTTTTTGAAGTTCATTAAAAAAAAACCAGAGCTAGACTAGAAATTTTTGTCGCATCCGCCATACTCCCCGGATCTAGCACCATCGAATTATTACTTATTACTAGTTAAACTCCCTGCCAAAAAATTTTAGGAACAAAATTCAAAACTGAAGCATACTACAATCCAGCACTACTTGAGTTTTTCACCTCAAAAGAAGAAGCATTTTTAAAAAATGGTATTTACAAATTACTATCACACTGGCAAGAGTTCATAAGAAAAGACAGAACATATATTGTACAATGAATATTATTAAATGTATGTGAAAAATGTATTATTATTTTTGTTTTCAGAGATGGACAGAATGGGTATATATATAAATATATATATATATATATATATATATATATATATATATATATATATA